>BQKN01061313.1:108085-163052 GCA_022839385.1 Asparagus kiusianus | reverse complement strand
TGTAAAACATCTGTTAATGGTAGTTTCATCTTGCTTTGTTAATAGTAACTTTACTCTCGTATGTTTATTACATATAATCACGACCCCTGTTCACACTTTATGACAATGACACTTAGCGTAACTGCATTTATTATTCCATGTTGAGAATCATGAGATGTTCATGACTATGGTGACCTGTATGACACAGTTAGGATCTAGAACCTCGTGTGTAGTTGGCCTGGAATTGCGAGAATTGGGGTGAGAAGTCTTGGTCCATGTGAGCGGTTGGGATTGTTGATATATATTCTAGGCTCGCGCCGGTAAAGTTTGTGTAGTCACCGGGGGTGGGTCTGAGGAGTTGAGATATTTGTAATGGTGGTTGTATTCCAGGCTCGCGACGGTAAAGTTTGTGTAGTCACTAGGGTGGGTCTGAGGAGTTGAGATATTTGTGTATTCCGGGCTCGCGCCGGTGAAGTTTGTGTAGTCATCGGGGTGGGTCTGAGGTGCGGTGATATCGAGATTATTGATTATTTTCCAGGCTCGCGTCAGTGCCTTGTGTCGGCCTGGGGTGGGTCTGAGGAGTTAGGATATTTGTGATTTGCGATCAGTTAGTTATCTGATGATATGAGCGTTATATTTGTGTGAGTTGTGGACCAGTGATCAGTTATAGAATGAATAGTACATGATCTTGTTACTTAAGGTGAATATGGATGCTTGTGTGATATGTAGGTCAGTTGTACTTCTTTTCACACATAGATTGGGATTAATATTTGATTATCTATAATTTGAGACATATGGTATATACATGAGGGTTTCCTTGTTTGGATTATTTCGCTCGGCGTACTATGTCTCTTGTTGTAGATTTTTAAGTATTAATTCCATCTAGTGTATGACCCTATTACTTGGATGATTTCTGATCGCTAGCTACATGATCTCGTTACCTGATCGATTTTCGATGCTTTATGTTATCATGATTTAGTAGTGTTTTCATGTTGATTTGTGGATTTCAGTTGTACGTTTTTTGTTGTTTCTGTTATCTTATCGTTTGTTGCATTGGATTTCCGTTTGTTCTATTTTCTTTGTGGGGTCGGGTCTTGCCGTGTTCTATACACGCTGACATATACCTGTTTTCTCTGGTGTACGTCAGACTTAGAGGAAGAACAGGTTCAGTTAGGAGATCATCAGGAGCCGGATGATTCTCAGCAGGAGTGCCTAGCGGATGAAGCAGAAGAAGAAGCTAAAGCTTAGTTATTGGTCCTCAATTTTCTTTTGTACTACCTTTTATTTCCATTTGATCAATGTATTTTTATATTTTCTCCAGTATTTCATTCAGATAGTTTTGTATAAGGGCATGTTTGACCCGTATCATTATGTCTTGGATGATATTCATTTGTGATATGATATGTATTCTTTTATTCTGAGTTTGCGTATTATATTCTTGCTGATGTGATAGGGGACCTGTGCCTTTACATTGTATCTATTTCCAGATGCTTAGCTTATTGGATTGAGAAGAAAAGAAAAAAATAATAGTGTATATTTCTTCTCATTCTAATACGTCGTGGGCTTGTTCACGTTCCGATTCTTGGGTATTTTGGGAAGCGGGGCATGACAATTACCTATGAGCACGACATCTCCTCTTTCTAACTCCTCAAATCTGGAGAACTAATCTCTTCTAGGGTTAATATGATATGAAACACCTGAATCCAACATCCACTCCGTAGAGTCAGAAACCTAAAGTGATGGTAGTGCAGGGCACGAGTAGCCCGAAAAATACGAATCTGAATTGTCGCCACTAGCTTTGGCAACATTCACCTCTGAAGCTTGTATAGCTTTTCCCTTATTCTTCCCGGCTCGATCTTTCAACTTTGGGCATTCAGACTTCCAATGTCTATCTTCTTTACAAAAGGCACATTGATTCTTACCAACTGAAGGATGTGCTCCTCTAGACTGTGACCTCCTACTTCGGTTTGGACTCTTCCCTCTTGTGACCAATGTCTCCGCTATTGTATCAATCGAAGACTCCTTATCTTTCTTCCTAAGCTGAAGTTCACAAGAGCAACGGTGACCTCACTATACGAAAGAGATACCTTTCTATTAATAAGAGTAAGAACGAAGGTCTCATATTCATCATCAGGTAAGGAACTCAACAACAACAATGCCTTGTCCTCATCTTTGATCATAACATCCATATTCACCAAATCTGCAAGAAGCTTCGTGTAGTTGTTCATATGATCACTAATCGAGATTCCTTTCTTCAACTGGAAGTGGTAAATCCTCATCTTCAAATACAAGCGATTCTCCATACTCTTTGTCAAATACTTGCTCTCAAGAATCTCCCAAATCTTCTTTGCAGAAGTCTCATTGATAACATCATACTTTAGATCTTGAGTTAGACAAGACATAATCACTCCACACGTAGTTCGATTCATCTTCTTCTAAATATTTTCTTCAATATTATCCGGCTTGCCATCCAACTCCAAAATGTCTTCCAAATTCTGTGCATTGAGCGCATCCAAAACTTCACATCTCTATAAACCAAAATTGTTAGTGCTATTAAAATTCTCCATGTCTATCTTCATAGAGTGAATATTCAAACTTTGAACGATCTTCACACCAGAAGTACACCCTCAACTTTTACTTTCTCAGCCATCTTGCTCAAAGTACCAACAACCGATACGAAACAAACTGAAAGAAAATAGATCCAAACTGTAAAAAAGATAGATTTTTACCTCCAACTGAAACCCTAACAATAGCCTCCGAAAGATCTCACCTCCACACGACGGAAGACAAGATCCACAATAATAAAAAATCCCACATTTGTCACCAACTAAAACACTAGACGAGCTTCCAAAGCGATCTACTCCTCCACCAAACCCTAAGCGTAACATGGGCTTTGATACCACTTGTTGTGTTGAAACCACTTGTTGGGCTCTGAGGAAATCACACAAACGTCGGGAGAGAAAGCCAAACACAATCCAAAAATAACGGCACGAACACAAACAAATAAATTTTTATGTAGTTTGGCTAGTTGTCTTCGTCCACGAGGCAAGAAGGGGATGAGTTTTCACTAATAGAGAAGGGAGAGTACAAATAAAAATTATAAAATTACTCAAATCTCTCAAACAAATCTCTCTAATCTCTCAAACAAAACCCTAAACCAATAGCTTAGAAAAAACTCTCTTTTCTGTGCTCAAAACAACCCTTTCAACTGATCCACAGAAACCCTAAAACGTGTTTGTATTTATATCAAATACTAATCCCAAACAGAACAGGAAAACCAAAACTGGGCTTGACTCGACCGGCGATCGACCGTAAAAATCGTCACGGTCGACTGACCAGAAAGATAAAAACCCAAATCGATTACAGGGTTTGGTGGTCGACCGTCAAAATCATCGCGGTCGACCGTCACCAAGTCTAGAAAACTCCCTGAGGCTGTGCACATTTTCGGTCGACTGCCCCAAAGCTCGCGGTCGACCGGAAAGCACCTAAAACTCTGCCTGCTCTAAAAATCCTGTTCTTCTCTAATGTTTTCGTCTTTTCTACATCCTCACGCCTGCAGAATCAAGATTTTTAAAGTTTGTATTTGATTTTTTATTTTGAGAAGCATAAAACCCAATCAAGTATGAAATCCATAATTTAACAAAATATGTTTCACTTAAAATATTTGAAGTAAGAAAATTAATATTTTATTTTAAAGTTAACTTAGGATAATGCAAACGGGTAATAAGAGTTGGACGTAAAAATAAAAATAATAACCTCTCACTTATAACCTCTTCATATTCATATCCTTTGCATTAATTATCTATAAATTTTATATTTAATCTCTCACTCATAACCTCTCCTCATCCTTAATTTCATCCATTAATCTCCATCACTAACAATAATATGTTTTATAACCTCCCAATAACAAATTAATCTGCTACTCTCTCTTTCTTAATCCTCACTAATGATCATGGCCATAATTATAGAAAATGTTTCAACTGTTTATCTTTCTACTAAGTCACCATAAATCACAACTAACTTGTTAAAAATTTTCTATGAATTCTCTTTTAAGTGTACTTTTCTACTTCATTATTAACACTGATAAAGTAAGATTGAGAAATAATCTAAATATGGAGTGAGGCTTTGTGACATGTATGTATTATTTAGAGCTCATGGTCTTAAGACTAAATTCTAAAAATGACACATTAAGCTACTTCACTTCTAACTGATCAAGTAAGATGAATACTTGAAGAAAAAATAAAGATCAGTTCTCTGTATTCATATAAATGAGTTTGAGGCTTTCAGGTTTTGTTCTTAGTATGTATGTGCAAAGATCTTTAGCACCAGCATAATACATAGGTAGCAGTCTATATTTTTCAGCGTACCAAAGGAAAAAGATTAAAATTTTTAACAACATTAAAAAATATATCAGTCTGCTATTGTCAAAATTAACTTTAAACTGAGGATATACTTTGGTCATACGCATCGTGATGGTTTCTTAAAAAATCATGTACTGAGTTGCAAAATCTTGCTGTTATGTTATCATATAACCTAAGTGCTAATCCTCCCAATAGAGTCGACACGTGTCCCGGATGATCAGGGTTTTATCTCGACTTGACCCTAGGCAGCAAGTCCATCCAATCGTCGAAGCGATCCTCAATTGCAAGAGCTAAGCCTAGAGCATTTCGATCCAGCCATTAGAGTCGCCCATACTCCTTTACTCTACTGGGTTGACAACTCTCGAGTTCGACTAGAAACGTGTTACTTATTGGCCTGCTCGCAAGGCCGAGTCGAAAGGTGTCCTTTGTTGGCCCACTCGTATAGCCGAGTCAGAAGGTAGTTTACCTCGAAATCCTCGTTGATAACTGGTCTCCATCCCATCAGCATTGGTCAACATCATCATTGCTCCAGCCACAATAGTCCCTATGACTCATTGCCCTCCGTCAACAACATGCCTCCTTAATCGCCATCACATCAAACTCAGAAGTGACTTATCTCACCTGTAGCCGACACTTGTAGATTATCTGCCAACTCATCTGCCTGTCTAGACTTAGCTGAAATTACATATTCATCCTTCTCAAATGGGTATATATAGGTTCGTCGCCTCCTATCCAAGTGAGCCATCTCTGGCTAAAGAGAACAATTTATCGCTGAATAACGCAATTTTCTACACGCTTAAAACTTCTTTAGTTCATTCATCCTCTTCTCTACTCAAGCTAAACACTGACTTGACTATTGGAGGGATCACCGGAGAACCCAATTCCGGTCCTCTAATGTATTGTAGTTTTGCAGGACTCTCATCCTACCAGGGAATCAGCCACTAGAACAGATGAGGGGAACCCCAACATCTTCATTCTTGATCCTGAACTCTGTTGTTGAACCCTCATGCATCAACATTAGCCTTCACAAAAGCTTTTATTTGATTGAAATTTGTAGGTTCAACTTAAAAATATTGTTAGAGCAAAATAATGATACACATTACAGTAAGATCTCATAACCTATTTTTTTTATGATGTTTGTTCTTAACAATTGAAGAAGCTTTGTTTAAGTCTTTTTAGAGGACTTTATAGATTTTGGTTATTTTTTAGCTATGTGGAGTATGTTCTTAGTTGTTATAGAACTTAAAATTTTTCATATTAATACAAAATTTTTAAATTATTATTTTACAGTTAGTATATTATTTATCCTTCCTAATGGTATAACTATATTATGATATTGGAATAAAAAAACCACAAAATCTGCTAAAATTATAAATATCAAACATTATATTAAATTATAAAATAAATATAATTATGTTTTTTAGGTTTACAAATTGAATAATGTATTTCAGATATTCCATAAGTTTTATTGGAAAGATCCAGTTTCATAAAACTAAATTTTTTTTAAAAAATTATGAAGTAAACCTTTAATTTTACAAATATGCCATAAAATTTACAAAAAGAACCTTGAATTTCACAAAGAAACCTCATAAAAGATTATATTTACTCTAGGATTTTAATGATTAAAAATAACAAAATAAATCCTCAAATTACATCTAAAACCAAACTTATTACAAAAAAGAAACTAAACATAAAATTAATCCGATCACGGTGCAACACGCATGCAATATACTATTATTACAAAAGTGTGTAAAAGGCCTTATTTTTATCTGGATTTAGATATTCCATGGATGGAGCTTTTCAATATTAGTCCCTCAAATCTTTCATATATTGATCACAATTCTTCAAATCTTTATATTTTGCAATTAGTGCCCCAAATCATCAAGCATGTTGAAATTAGTTCTCTAAATTTTCATATTTTGAAATTAGTCCCTTGAATCTTATAAGTTTTTAAAAATGAAGGAGAATTTTTTAAAATAGACCATTTCACAAAAGTGGTTATCATTTTTGACTTGTTACCAAAATATTTATCATTCTCGTCTTAGTTTTAATCATGTTAGATGAAACTAGGTCGATTTTAAAATATAAGGGTAGAAAGTATACGGTGTTATGGATCCCATATACTTTAATTGTGTAGTAATACATGGGATTCCTAGTCCCATGTAGCTTAGTAGGTAACTAAGCCTACTTATATATCTGAAGAAAGTCTATGGTAGTTTATTTGAGTTAAATTACATGGGATTAGAAAATACTATGAAGTTTAATTGAGTAATTAAACTTTACGGGATTGGCAATCTTATAAAGTTTATGAAAGATTAAAAAAAAAATCAACCTAGTTTCAGCTAACGTGGCTGAAACTAGATCGAAAATGATAATTATTTTGGAAGTCGGTCAAAAATGATAATTATTTTTATGAAATGGTCTATTTTAAAAAATTTCTCCGAAAAAGCAAGATTTAGAGGACTGATATAATCCTTCATGGATACAACCCACTTAAATATAACAATGTTCAGGGATTTATAGGAAAATTACATTACCAAAGAAACATAAACAGAACGCCCCCGATAATAAACACCGGAGAAAGGGGGGAAAGTAAAAGTTGAAGCTAAGCGATAAAAGGGGAGGAGAGATTTCCGAGTGCTCTGCTGAGATTTCAATCGATCGAAGAGATGAAGACGACGAAGGGAGGGAAAGTGATGAACCCCACCGACGCCTATCGGAAGGAGCTCCGCAAGAAGGAGCTCAAGAGGGTACGCCCTTCTAAACCCTAGCTAGGGTTTCCCTTTCCCAATTTTGAATTTGCATTTTGCTTCAATTGGATTCAATTTTTGATTTTTTAATTGAATGTTTTGGAATCTGTAGGGTCCAATTGAAAGTCTAGATGAAACCCTAAAAGCCCTTTTGGCTATATGTGCTTAGATTGGCTTGGGGAGATATCATTTCATGTGAATGATGAACTGATTGAATGTTTTAGAAGCTGTAAGATTAATTGAAAGGTTAGATGAAACCCTGAAAACCCTTTTGAATGTGCGTGCTTAAATTGGCTTGGGGATATATTATTTCATGTCAATGATGGAAAATTTTGGATTTTAATATGAATGGAGTTCGGAGGAGTGAAATGCATTTGAAGAGGAGTAGCTGATTCTTATTTTTCAATTGAATTCAATAGTTGTTTTTCTGTTGAATATTTTAGAATATGACATGTACAATTAATAGGTCAGATAAAACCGTAAAAAGCCTGATGGTTATTTGTTTTTTAAATAGGCTTGCAGAGATTTTATTTTTGACGTTATGAAGTTCCTCTATCCTTTCTCTATCCATTTGGTTTTGAACTGCTTTCGGTTGAATTTTAAATGTTTTGTTATCTGAGAGGTCGAGTCAATTTCAAAGGACCAAATAAAACTCTAAAAGCCCTGTTGGCTGTTTGTCGCTAACTGACTTAGAAATGCTAATTTTGTCGCAATGGAGGTCACAGGAACTAACTGTTTGTTTTTCATATGAAAAATGAAGAAAGTTTTGATTTTTCTCGGTGGCAGTGTCAGGTTTCATTTAGTTCCAGGGAAATAAATTGTGGCTTTATAAGAGATATGGCTCCCTTAGCTTTTCAGGGTTGATTGATCCTAGGTCTCTTACAAATGATATTAGAGTCAACCCCACCTTCCTAGTTGCAAGCGAGCGTGCAGTGGCAAGTCTGGTGCTGCAGTGTGTTCCCCAAGACTACCCCTACTGCGAAGTCAAAAAGATGAGACCGGAATTGCAGCATTTGACCAAGACTAGATTACCGAGTAATCAGTCGATGTTAGCCCTAGGACTGCGGTCATGTGATATGCTAGGGTCTGAGTAGTCCCACATTAAGGAGTCAATTCTTGGTGTATAAGAGGTTTGGGTTCTCATCTTCCAATAGCTAGCTCTTACGTGTGAGTTCTTGTAGGTCTTGTGCATTTTTCATATGAATGAATGATCGAGAAAGTTTTCACTTTTCTCAGTCGTAAGAACCCATTGGCAGCCCTTCCCATGGGATTATTTAATTTGCAGAAGTGCAATGTATCAGTTAAGAATTTAATATCCATGGACGAGAATTAAGTATCCTTATCTCATGAATGGTCAATAACCTTTTATTTTTGGGTTTTGATTGTAAATTTTGAAAATTTAATTAACTCTAATATTTTTTTATCCTTTTATGAGTGACATAGAATTCGGTTCCCATAGCTGTTTTCTTTTGTTTTGCCTCCCCCTCTATGCCTTGCGGTAATGATTCGCCACACGGGAGGGACATGGGGCGCAAAAAGGTCCTTCTATGTGTACTTATTAATTTTTTCCCCTCAAATATCTTCCAATGAGCATTTTCTTTCCTCCATTTGAAGATGTAAGTCTGCAACATCATATTTTTACCACTTTGCTGAAAAGTTAATTGTTAATGTTGATTGTTTTCTTTTTATTTCTTTCAAATGTGATCTTTTTAGCCGTGTTTCAAGCTAAAAATTAGGGTGGTATATGTCCATTTTTGCTAAAATGATAGTAATAAATAAATAAATGACAGAAGAGGCCCTTTCTGGGTGGAAGTGAGTTTGAAGCCGAGGCACAGTGTAGGCAGCCACATCCATTTAGCAGAAGGCAAAAGCATAAAGAGAAGAAGAAAAAGAGGAAAAATATCAAGAGAAGTAGTAGAAGATAATCAGGGCGAATGGAAAGAGGAGATATAAAAGGCAAATAAGACAGTAAAAAATTGTCTGATTGATCATATCCATTTTGCCACACACACAAGTTTGTTGACATTGTGAAAGAGGATGATTTTCTCATATGATCTACTTTCTTTTGCAATCTAGTGTTTTCGTGTAGAATTCTAAATGTAGCTCCTCGTAAGATTTCATAATGTTTAATGGTGTTTTAAATCACATATTGTAATCTTTATGTAATGAATAACATATATCTGGTGCAATGTCAAATGCTGTTCTTATTTAATTAAACCAGGGTAAATATGAATGAAGCTAGGGTAAAGAAGTTTTTTAAAGGGATTGCCTCCACAAAACATAGTCAGCTTTCCATATAAGAATGCAGGCTGTCATCATGATATATTGCTTCAATTCACTCTTTTAAATGTCCCATACTGCGGTATTCTAGGGTGACTTTCCACCTCCTTCATTGCAGTGAGTCTACCCAGGGTACCATAAAATGGTCAAGTAAGCAAGGGTTGGTGCGGGAACCAGAAATGCTGGCCCTTGGATGTCGATAAAGATAGGTATAGGCCAGTGGGTTATAAAAGAGCGAGGGATAAAAGTTCATTTTTTTAATTTTATATGAGAGTAGGATTAGGATTAAATTGTCCTTTTGCGCCATAGAATTAATGTAATATAATTGAAAAGACATAATTGTAAGAATTAGTAATATGTTTTGCAAGAAGCATTAGTGTGGTTCATATTGGTAGGCAAGATATTCTTAGGACTACTTTAGATTCAGGAACTAGTGAAAATATGGAATATTATCATAGAATGCCTATTCCCACAAAGTTTGTACATGGGGGTACTTTAATATACCTTTTCCCACTGTTATATAGATATTATATTAAGTATGTGAAAATGCGTACTCAATAAGCTTCCCCATGGTTTCTTTTCTTCTGCAAAATATGTAATGATTTGCTAGTAGTTACATATGCTGCGGCTTGGTGAATTTGAGTTGCGATCTGTGCTCAAGAGGTGACTCATGTTGTTGATTGTTTTATCTTATATGTGTCATTGTTTTGCTGTTGTGGAACATGATGGTTTCAATTATGAAGTTAAGTATTAATTGTTGACAACTTGGTTAATGTTTTAACTTTTCTTAGTGGTGATTCTACTATTTTATGTTTTGAGTGATTTGATGGTGAGAATTGTTCATCTGATTATTGCAACTTTAGGTTCTGCTGGCTAAACCCACATGTTTTTTGTAATTGTACAACTTTGAGTTGAGCATAGTTGATTATTTTTTTTTGGTACAGTGAGCATAGTTGATTATGTTAAAGTTTTGAAGTGTTTTCATAAACAATTTTTTTTCCAGAACAAAAAGGAACGCAAAAAGGTGAGAGAGGTCGGGATTCTGAAAAAGGACCCTGAGACCATCAAGGAGCAGATTGAGAAGTTAGAGATGATGAGTAAGCCGTTCACTCTTTTAGCTACCACTATCTGTCATCGTTGTTTTTAAGTGTTGGTTGATTCTTTCTCTGATTTGAAACTTATGAAAATATTTTTGTTGTCATTCACTTGGTTGTTGTAACAGTTGTAACTGCAATGATCATTGGTGAACTATAGTAACTATGCTAACCAAAAAAATTACGTTTATTTCCTGTTCTGCTCAAGTATTTTAGGAGACAGGGAGTTTACTTCTTCAGTGCTATGGTCGGCTGGTATAGACCTGCATGCTCTTGTATATAGTTGATATATTAAATACTTGTGTTTAATTTTCATGTTTGGTTTAATTTTTGATCAATTATTCGACGTCTAAATTTTGCATCTGACTAACCCATGCAGATTGTGAGAGCATCAAGCTTATAGAGCACTTGCCCTAACCTGTTTGTGGAACTAAGTCTAACTAAAGTTAGTTCTTTCTTTGTTTCAATGCAATCTCACTTGAGAAAATGTGAATTGTATGTGCAAATTATATAACTTCTTAGGTGATAGAATTTTATTTGAATTTCTAAGAATGGTTGAGTTAGCAAAGATAGTTTTGATATTCTGAAAACCATAAGGAGATCCAAAGCCAATAGAGTTTATTTGTACAATTTTCTTGGTGCCGTTATCTAATTGATCCCTCGTTTCCTTTCTGATAATTTAATCGTCACGCATGTTAGTGGATAATGCTGTATTGAAATCATTAATAGGTGTCATTGTTTTGTGCAGAAGCAGATGGTGCTCTTGACAAGGCGAGAAAACATAAGAAAAGGCAGCTTGAGGATACATTAAATCTAGTTATGAAGAAAAGAAAGGTTAGTGTTATTTAATAATTGCGATACATATTGTCTTCTGCCATGTTGATGGCCTTTCTCTATTCAAGCATCAAAGTAAGTGTCTTGTGAATAACATTTCTCTGTTTGCATTATTATTATTATTATTGGACCCAAAAATATTTTCAATGTATAAAGGTTTATCGTTCTTGCATGTATCAATTAAGATGTCCAATTTTATTATCTGAAATTTGGTTCTTGCCGACTAAATCATAGTTAATGAATATCCTAATTTTTTTCTACTTAAACCACTTCAGTTTCTTTCGCATTTTAAGGAACAATAACTTTATCCAATGTGGATAAACGTTCTGCATCTCAACAATCCACAGTTAGTTTATTTCTTCAGCTTTCTTCTTGAAGTTTTAAGGGATGTTGACTACATAGTCTGGAACTTCAGAGACCTGAATAGAATCTCCAGTAACATGTATGTGCACTTACTTTTGATTATCTATCTCAATTTTTGTTTCTATGATCCCCCCCCCCCCAAAAAAAAAAAAAAAAAAAAACACCAACCCACACAAGAACCCACAACACACCAAAAAAATAATAGGAAAAAATGCTCTTATTCTCTATGATCTAAGCATTGTTCTTCTCTTATAAATCTATCATTGAATGTTCAGTTAACTTTTCACATTAAGGTTGGAATTTTTATTTAGTTAGAACCAAGGTTTTAAATACCGGATATCGGGAAAATATCGGATGGCCAAAATTCATATCGGATTGCGGATATCGGGGAAATATCGGGGATATGTGGTAAATATCGGAATGCCATAATGAATATTTGCATACATAGTATAATGCATTAAAATGTAATCTCAACATATTTAATGAAATTTAAGCATACAAAATATGAATAATATTTGTTTAGGATCATTAATCACCTTCTAAAACAAACAAAAGTGCAAAACAACGTTGCAACATTCGATCTGCTTTTTTTAGGGCAAAATGTCATTTGATATAATGGGGAAATCTTGATATCTTGCCCAAAAATTCCAAACATGGTATATTATTTTGCAACAAGCTATATAAAAAGATATATTGGTCCACATATCGGCTAATATATCGGTCATATCGGGGATTTATCACTCAAAATAGCCAAAAAACGGTAAAAGATATTTAAAGACCATATCGGTTGCGACAAGTCCTGGAAAAGAATATATCGGGAGATATATCAGGCCATGTCGGGATATTTAAAACAATGGTTAGAACCCAATTAGTATGGGAGAATTACTTTTTTAACCAACTTCGTAGTTCCTTCCTCTACCCCCTTCCTAACCCACCCACACAAACGCACAAAACAACCCCACGCACCCACCAATCTCTCACCCTTTCTATTTTACTATAGGAAATTATATGTTAGGATGTTTTCGTGTTGATAATGACAGAGCAGAGAGGCTGACAAGAGAAACATTAAAAGAGAAAAACGCATTGCCACATGTGCACTTACATGTATATGGTGCTTGTAACTTTTTAATTAGTTGGTTGATAAGATTCTGCTGTAATGGATGATGGCTTTACTCTGATGCTATATTTGGGAGTTCATTGAGGGAAGGGAAGGAAGAGAAGGCAAGGGGAATTGTAATATGTTTGGGAGTTTAGTAAGGGGAATGAAGGAGAACTTAATTCAACTTTGTTTAGGAATTCTGATAGGGGGAATGGAAGGGAAGAAAATATATGTACATTTACACAAATGACCTTAATACTATTAAAACATTTTGCCAACTAATAAATGACAAAAAAGAAGATAAAAGTATCACACTTAGAAATTGATTGTCTATTATTATTGTTGTTGTTGTTGTTATTATTATTATTATTAATGCATTACATATTCCCAATGTATAAGCTTATGAGAACTTACTTTTAAAACAAACCAACATCTATAGACTTTGTATGAAACAATTTATTACATAAAACATTAGCTAGCTTAGGAAACATAATTTAACATAAATTTATCAACATAATATAACATAAGCTTATCAAAATAACACAAGATTTTATCAAAACAATACACACAATATATAAATTAATGAAAAACACAATGTATCTTATGAAAACATGAAACACCAATTTTCCAACCAATTTTGCCACGTATTTAAAAAAAGTCAACCACTAATATTGCAACCAAGTTTGCCATAAGCATCCACAATTCGGCAAACCAAGTTTACTATTGCCATACATAACCAAAATGTGATAATTTTACAATTGCCACCAAATACCTAAAAGCATCCACCAAAAGTTTAGACAACTTAAAAAAAGAGTCATAAATTGCAATACTAAAAATAAGAGTAACAAGCTAATAATGGGGCGAGGGTGGCATAGATGCCCTATGCATCATCATGAGAATTTACTTCTGTCTATCCCTTGGACATCCAGGTACTCCCCTTAGATTCTCTGGATAATTAAGTAAGAATGTATATGCATCATCAATGTGCTCGTCCTTGACCCCAATCTTAACCAAAAGACTCCAAAGATCATGCACTTTCATTATGGCCTTTTCCTTAGCCTTGTTGAATATCTCAACACTTCCAAGCATCGCCTTACCCACTTTTCCTATGCCATTATAAATTTTTTCAGCACCAACATCCTCCTTTAACTTGCTGCTCTTCAATAATAAATTTGCCGTTCACCTCGTCTCCTTAGTAGCCTGTCCATCTTCTTTTTCAATTGCTTCTTGGTTACCATCAAAACTCTCCAAGAGAATTTCCTCCCTAGCAACCATTTTATCAATGCCATCAATTGCAAGATCAACCTCGTTAATTTCAGTAAAAGCCCGCCTTTTCTCTCTTATCTCAGCCGTAGTTTCGGTGAGATTGAAACACTAAAAACAGAGTTTCAGCCATGGCCAAAACCTTGTTTTCACTATTTTCAGCGGCTAAATCTCTATTTTTAGTGTTTTAGCTTATAATGCAATACGCCAAATAATCTGCAGTTTCAATTGGAACCCATGTAATGCATTGTTTTGTTTAGTACACGCAAAAGATGATTGCAAGTCATAGAATATGAACGAAACAAGAGCCTTGCCATGCAAAGTTGAGAGTTTATTGGAGTTGTCTAAAGGCAATCACAGATCTAGATTTGTTAGTGTTAGTTTGTTTGAAATTTAAAAGATGACTACTTTGTAATGTTTGAGCCGTGACAAAGTCGAGTGCAATTATTAGGGTATAAACAAGGTTTTAAATATCAGATATCAGGAAAAATATCGGATGGCCAAACTTCATATCGGATTGCAGATATCGGGGAAATACCGGGGATATGTGGTAAATATCGGAATGCCATAATGAATGTTATGCATACATAGTATAATGCATTAAAATATAATCTGAACATATGTAATAAAATTTAAGCATACAAAATATGAATAATATATTTTTAGGATCACTAATCAACCTTCTAAAACAAATAAAAGTGCAAAGCAACGTTTTAACATTCGATCTGCTTTTTTTAGGGTAAAATGTCATTTGATATAATAGGGAAATCATGATATCTCGTCCAAAAATTCCAAACGCGGTATATTATTTTGTAACAAGCTATATAAAAAGATATATTGGTCCACATATCGGCTAATATATCGGCCATATCGGGGATTTATCACTCAAAATAGTCAAAAAGCGGTAAAGGATATTTAAAGACCATATCGGTTGCGACAAGCCCTGTAAAAGGATATATCGGGCCATGTCGGGGATATTTAAAACAATGAGTATAAATGAAGATTAAAAGTAACATTGATGCCGAGAGATGAATATTACTATTCCTAAAACCAAGGAAAACCATTCACAAACAAAGATATTGTCATATCGATCCAAGAAATAAATGTTAACGTTGATCCTATACTTCAGATTCTGCAATCCACATATTGGTGTTCTGGTTCCAAGCAAAGCCGCTAATCACATTCTTAAACAAGTCATGTCATAACAAGCCACCTATTTTTACTTTATATACTTTACATGATTTTTCACTTTATCCTTGTCAATTAGCTTATCGGGAAATATATCTTGGAGTTCAGCCACTATTTGACTATAAGCCGTTAGTGTAAACACAATATTGATTTGTTTCAAATCACATCTTGATGCAAAAGAGCTTCAATTAACTTCTCGTCCATAACAGAATACTATACTAAAGAGATCTGATTTCTTCCCCTAGAAGAATCACCATCCATAGACCTCATTTTTGACATTCCTAATTTACACTACAATGTTAGAAAATATACAAGAACATTCCTATTTTAGACAATAATGTTAGCAAATATACAAGAAAATCATTCACAAATCTATGAAAATAATTTAAATGATAGATTACTATTATCATGAAACACAAATAAATTCAGTCATGCAACAAAAAGTAAAGTATTAAAGGAAATTAATCTTACAATTCATCAAGTACAATATAAATAGAGAACATTAGTCTTATAATTATCAAACACAACACAAATAGAAAGCATTAATCTGACATTTATTAAGTTCAAGACAAATGGAGACCACAATACAAAATATCTATTACATTATTCATGCATTATAATCTTGCCCCATACAAGTTGCAATGAAATCTCTTAAACACTCCCCTCTATGAACATCTTCATCATCATTCGCATCATTTTCATCCGATGGGTTTTCATTATCACCTTCTTCCCCTTTAGGAAAATCTTCGTCTGGGTCAGTACCCTTAAAAATTTGCAAATACAACAAGCTAGAATGATTTGATTTTGTGTTTTAACACCATAATTCGGTTCAGTTGAGCTCGCTATGGGAAATCTTTTTTTTTTAATACTCCAAATGCTCTTTCAATAGTATTGTGGAGTGATGCGTGTCTTAGGTTAAATAACTCACGTTGAGTCCTTGGTGGATTTCTTGAATACTCATTCAAATGACAATGTTCCCCTTTATAGGGTGGAACTATTCCAGCTCTAACATGTATCCGCCATCAGCGAGATAATATTTTCTTAAAAAAATTTCATTGTCATTAGTAACATATCGTGAAAAAAATTTCATTGTCATTAGTAGCTTATTTAAAACTAATAATTACCTTGAGAGACTTTAAAATTTTGGAGTCAGATGTAGTGCTTCCCCACCCAGGTAAGACAGGTGAATTTCAAGTCAAAGGTACAAGCAGTTAATACATTTTGTGTCAGGTGGTCTTTCCTACCACGATATTTAGGAAAGTCAATAGGAGAAACCTTTACTTAGATGTGTGTTCCATCTATTGCCCCAATACAATCCTGATATTGTAAGGATTATTCAGTTAAAGTCTAATTTTAACAACCTACACGATGATAAGAAGTGGAATTTATCTTCACCTTGAAATATGCATCAAATTTTGGGTTGCTGTGTAACTCTGAAGGAATTTGTGATCTATCGAGTTGTACTAAAAATATTTTTTTTCCAACCCTATCATAGCTCTTAGAACATTATGATTATGAAAATTACAACGCGCACACTCTCTAGATCGACTAAATATCTTACTAATCTCATGAATTGTTACATTGTGACCTAACATATACAAAAAAATTTGCCACTTGTTCCTCAATAGTAAATTTTTGAGTTCATTTAAGCCCGCAGTCTCTTTCTAATATTCCATATAATTGATGAAAAGTCAGTGGAATCATTTGGATCATTTCCCTCCATGCAACTCTTTGTGATAATATTTTTCGCACCATATCTATATTTTTCGCACCATATCTGTTATTTCTCTGGGCTCTTAGGGTTTACTATTTAATCTTCTTATATTTTGTCGTCGTTGTATGAACCAATAAGCAATCACAAAAAGAACATATTCAATTGCACAATTACATGCATGTTGAAATTTGATCCATGCGTCATCCATTATCTATCTGAGGATATGAAAATAATACACAATTAAGATAGAAAATTAAGAATTATTAATTAATTAGAAACTAATGACAAATTTATAAGCTTTTATTACGGTACACAAAGAGACAAGGTATGGGAGTTGGCCCTAGTAAACTATTAAACTAATAACTTATCATGCAATTGATTTTGCCATTCTTAACCATTGCCATATTCCTAGTTAGGATTTTATTCATATCTTTTAGATTAACATTCTAAGTTTCACAAAACTACTACTGTAAACTTAAGGAGATGCATATGAGTTCTCTTGGATCCTTTTCAAATCAAGAATCTGGACATTTTGGATTTATTTTTTAGCTGCAATGTAGAACAAATGCATACTTACATTGTTTTGTCTTTTTTATAACTATAATTGTAATAAATGGCCCATACAAAAGGATAAGATTTGTAGCAGAACAAATAAGTATTGCAAATTTTAAAAAATATTTCTGTGAACCTAAAAGGTCTATCATGATTGAGATGCTGGTGAGGATTAGGTGCCTAATGAAATAGTATTGAGGTCTATCTAATACTTCCTATGGTTATTCTCTCTGGACACTAATTATATGTTATATACTTGGATTAAAGTCGGTTCAATAATTAAGACTCTAAACCTTGCGTAACCAATTAACGGGGCTTCAAAGAAATGATTAATTTTCACGCTGGTAATCTCAAATTTCTACCATATTATGTGAAGACCATTCGATATGAAAATATTGAAAAGCCTTAAAATTTGAATTCAAAACCTCAACACATTTTCCCTTCAAAGTTTTTGATCTTAAGCAAATATAAAAGGAAAAGATCCAACTTTTTGTTTCGGGATGGAGCTTCCAATCTATGTAGCACGGACATGGATCCGACACGGTCATCCGACACACCGACACAAGACAAATCCTAAAAAATACATAGGATACGTGTGTTCGACACGTGTGTCCGACACGGACACGACACGACACGGCTTCATGTTATGCGTGTCCGTGCTTCATAGCTTCCAATTAACGGAAAAAACTCTCATTAATACATCAAAAACAAGGGGAACTATACATAGATCGACGCATCTACTACAAGCTACCGTGATAATGTAGGTGAGAACACGAGAAAAGGTGAAAATACATAAATAAAAAATAAAAACAGAAATAATAAAAACTAAAGCGGCCGGAGACAACGGGACTAGATGATGAAGCTGGAGGAGACGGTAGAGCCGAAGTAGGCGCTGAATGGGGGAAGAAATGGGGGGAGGGTGGAGGGGGAGAGCGAGGAGTGGAGAGAGTGCAAAAAGAGGAAAGTGAAGCGGATGTATGAGGCTGAGTTGGGTTTGTGATTAAATCATGGCCATTGATTTATTTGGATGGAGGGCAAAATCGTCTTAATATATTAAAAAAAATCTCGTTTTTACTTCCCCTCTACCACTCTATTTAGGGCGGAACATCTTCTCCCAGTTTTTTATGAAAACTTATCCTTCCTTTCCCCTCTCTACCCTCACAATAAAACTCCCAAACAATGTTTTAAATATCGATTATCGAGGATTTATCGGATGCTCAAAATCCATGTCGGATAGCGGATATTGAGGATATATCAGGGATAAGTAGTATTTATTAGAGTGACATTTTCAGATGGCAATATACATAATATAATATTCTAAAATGCAATCTAATCATACTTAATGAAATATAAACATACCAAACGTAAATAATTATGTTTAGGATCACTAATGAATGGTAGAAACTCGAGTTGGGTCAGGTTTAAAGTGCATTGAATAGGTGCTCGTTGCATGAAATCAAAACTCAAACCAAAGGCCTATAATTCCGATTTTTGAGCTAACAATATCGACCGATAATTCACTTTATCGCCGTATTATTGGCGATAAACATCCAAAAAGGATAACCGATTTAGAATCGAACTTATCATAGCGAAAGACACCCAAAATTGGTAAATCGCCAATAGTATCTGTTTATCGGCCAATATTTAAAACATTGCTCCCAAACAAGGTTAAAATCAAATTTCTCTTCCCCTGCCCTTTTCTACCCTCCATCTAAACACAACATAAGTCTATGCTAACATTGTATGTTAAATTGTCAAATTGGAGTTCTAATTGCAGGCATCTTTATACCTTAGATATAAAGAAATTGATTTGTTCCACACAATTAAAATGGACTGACCCATATATACTTATCATTTTCGTAGATCATGTTTTTCAAGGCATCTTAATATTTTATCCCATTTTTAGAAAATATACAGGTCATCTTATGTGTGTAAGCCGCTTCTTGAGCAAATCACAGGTTTAATGTTGTAATTTTTTTGGTTACGAAAGCAATCATGGACTTTAAGATTCATATCAATATTGATGCTTTACTGCTTTGCATTAATCTGTAGACTTTCTCTTGGAAATTGTCTTTCATGTTTAGTTTCTGAGCAGGAGTATGAGGAGAAAATGCGTGATAAGGGTGAGGCACCAGTGATGTTCAGGTCAGTTATGTTCATTTTCCCCCCTTTGTTAATTCAGCATCTTCTTTCCTTTGTCATATTACATGCTATTCTTTTCGTCAGCCACTTAGGCCCTCCCAAGAGGCGCCCAGAGGAAGAGGATAGAGTTAAACACCCAAAGCCTGAGGTATCTGTCTCTAATCCTAACTGCCTGCTCACCTATGTCACCATGAAATGCTAATTGGTTCATGGATGCAGGATTCTGTGTACTACCATCCTACGCTAAATCCAACTGGAGCACCACCTCCTGGAAAACCTCCAATGTATAAATCTTCAATAGGTCATAGTCCAGTCGACGCGTCTTTTTCTTCATTACCAGAAAATGTCTATCATATGTACTAATTCCTGTTTCTTCTGTAGGGCCAAGAATCCCACTGTCTTCAGATCCTGGAGCATCTTCTTCAACATCTGAGCTAGAAGATGGCTCTCTGGCTATGCCACCTCCCCCTCCACCACCACCATTACCAGGTTCTGGTGAATCAATTTCGGTTGACGATCCAAGTGTAGCACCTCCACCAATTCCTTTACCTCCTCCACCTCCAGCTCCCCCTAAACCGGTTGTTAATCCAAGTGCTCCATTGCCCCCGCCTCCACGTCCACCACCGCCACCAGGGCCTCCTACTGGTCCAGTTTCAGGCCACATGTCACTTCCTCCACCACCTCCACCTCCTCAACGTCCTACTCAACCTGCTCCACCAGGGACCTCTGTAAAAGAAACAGAGGAAAATAGAAATGCAGCTGTTGATAGCATGCATTCGAAAGAGTCTCAGAAGGTAATTATTAACGATAATCTTTTGTTTTTAAGTGTTAATGTTATGAGTTTTCTTGGTTGTTCATTGTGTGAAGATAAATCACGAGGCTGTTACGTGCACACATGCAAGAATCGGGGTTACTAGATTATACCATAATTACTTTGATATGTGGATTTTCTACTTTCTATGTATTTGCACAGTGCTTTTCTAACTTATTGAGAACTATGGAAAGAACTTAGTTAACAATTTGAACTTAACTTTTTCCCCTTAAAAATCAATTAGGGATCTGAAAAATACTGGAGTTTGATATTTTTTTTCCAGTTATAGGTAATAGCTCTGCAATTCCTTACTTGCTATAGTATGAGAGCATTTTTGCAACCCAACCATTTGAGAAGAAAGAAATTAAACCACATGCAACCTCACTCTTTTCCTGACTTCTGTTCTAAATGTTCATTGGATTATGAAGCTCAGCGATTGAGAAAGAAGATGATGTTAGGTACATTATAATGAAAATTTTAAGTGTCATAACAATTCTGATGTTTTTAAATCATTCAAAAGTTGGAAGAGTTAAAAGAGTCATAGAGTTGGTAATAAATATGTCAATTTGTAATAGAAGCTTTAGATCATGGTCAAGAACCTTCATCACCTTCTACAAATAGAGAGTTGGAAGTGCCATATGATTATTAGTGTTAAACACGACAGTTTTGTAAATAATTATGGAGTTGAGACAAACTTGATAATTTGGCAACGTAACTGCAGCTTTAGATCATACTCCACTATCTTTGCCATCACCTGCCTGAACTACTAAAATCTGCTTTATGACCCAAAAGATGACTTACTTATGCAGGCAAATGGTCCCTTCCCTCCTCCACCGCCTCCTGGATTGGCATCAAAACCAACAGATGATCACTCTGAAGCCATTCCTCCCGTAGCCAACTTCAACACTAGTTCAGGCATGAAGGACAACTCTAAGGCAATGCCATTGCCACCACCACCTCCACCACCAAGGCAGCCACCGCTACCTCCACCACAAAGACTTCCCCTTGCTCCTCCACCTCCTCCTGACATGCTGCCACCTGGCATGGTTCGTTATCCACCACCACCACCACCTCCCCATGGGATCCCTAATCAGCTTCCTCCTCCGCCTCCTCCTGGAATGATTCCTCCTTCAATGGCAAGACCACATTTTGCTGGGCCTCCTGGGCCACCGGGTGGTTTGATGCCAATGGCTTCAGGACTCCCCTTTGGTCCAGAGGATGATCCTCTGGCTTATAGGCCTGCTGCTCCTCAGAAGCCATCTTATGTTAAGTCTGCCGCATCAACGGTTGTCAAGAGACCACTGGCACAGCATACGCCAGAACTTACGGCAATGGTGAGTTAAGTGCTAGTCTTGCATTTTTTTTTTTTGCTTCTTTTTTGATAACTTTCTTATTACTGGATATTCTGCATCTAGTTTATATGGCAGTCTAGATTATGGATTTTTTTTCTGGTACTATATCTTGGATTCTATTTAACCCTCAAAGTAATTCTCTTGTTAGTGAGAGCTTTGCTAAAATTGCAAGCTGGACTACAGCACATTATATATTATTTAATTTCGGTTACCAGAGATTCTTTGGTGCTCAATTGTTTTACTTGTGTTATCATTTGTATAAGTTGTACTTTTTTAGCTGTACCATTTGTTGACTATTGTGCAACTTTTCTCTAAAACTACTTGCTGCTTGCCCATGTTGATGCAGTTAGTTCATGAGAATGCATAACCTGTGCGATGAAAATTTAAACGTTATTATAAAACGGGTTGGACAGATTTAAATTTTAAAATAACTATCTTACCTTTCTCACTTGATTAATGGGCTATAAGGAGGTCTAGCCACTTGTACCCCAAAACTATTTTATCAGTACTTTCACCGTCCTGAATCCCAGATATCATTATTTCTCTGTTAAGTTTTGAGATGTCATATGGGGATCATATGATGATGAATTACTTTGCCCTTACTTTAGGACAAAATAGTTAAAAAAAAAAAATTAAACTGAGGGTAAAAGAGTAATTCAGTCATCAGATAATTCCCACGTAACATCTCAACCTAATAGGGAAGTACCACCATCTAGGGTTCATGGATGAAGCGTTAATTAAATAGTTTAGGGGATATAAGTTCCTATGACCCTCTATCTGGGGTGGTGTATCTGCAAATAACCCTTACTTTAGTGCAAATTGATGTTTGAGAATGATAAGACCAATTACATTTTGCCCTCAATTTAGGGAACAATTCAGTCTTTTTCTGTTAAACAAAGGGCAAAAAAAGTACTTCTTTTTCCTCTCACGCGATTCTCACGTGACATTTCAACCTAACGGGAAAACGGAGTGTATGTAGCTCAGGGGATGTGAACCAAGGGAGTATGTAAGCCATTTACACCCCCCATAACCCAGGGGTGTATCCTTAATCTACCCCTCTATTTAATTGCAATTTGAAGTTTGAGAATGATAAGATCAGTTAGCTGAAATAATTACTAATAGAATTAAATCCCATCTCTGAGGATACTGACTTTTTTCTGTCATCTGTGGCCTTGATACATCTCAGGTTCCTGCATCAGTGCGTGTGAGGAGAGAATCAGCAGTTCAGAAAACGAAACCAAAACCTCAGCTATCTGCATCTGCATCACCAGCTCCAAGGCCTTCCGCTGGTCCAGTGGTCGTGGGAAAACCAGAGGCAGCTGTGGCAGCACCATCAGCAGCCAAAGGGCAGAGCATCGATGACTCTTATATGGCTTTCTTGGAGGACATGAAAGCACTTGGTGCTCTTGACAGCTGAGGATGATGAAAGAAAATCAATCTTAGAATGTAAATGATAATTGGACAAAATATCCTACTTGAGAGTTTTCTATTTCTTGTTGGAATTCCCATTTTATGATGGATTATTGTATTGGTATCAGATCATCTGTTACCAACTTCAATATATCCCCAATTGGAGAAAAAATTGTCAACTCTTTTGAAAGTGGCTTCGGAAACATTTGTTGTACTCTGAACATTATTAGATTATGAAACTTCAAACTGAAAGCATTAACAAAGCATGACTGCTGTCAGTATTTTTTTATTCATACTGACTGTGTTGGAGAACAACAGGCGAGCAAGCTCTGTTGCTCCTACTATACTCCTGGTTGCTACATTTGGTCCTCTATCTAGGATTTTCTCATGTTTGGTGATTGCTCCATGGTTGCTACTACTACTACAGTAATATATTCTGCAGCTCTCTTATGCACAACGGTCCTCACATGATTTACATGATTAAGTCAGTTTCTGACTTCTGTTGCTGCTGGGGTTTGGTTATAATTAGAGTTGTACCGTCCTCACAAAATACACGTCCCTTGCTCTTCCAAAGCCTTTGGAATTTCACATCGATTAGGTTGGTAAACCAAAAAAAAAAAAAAAAAAAAAAATAGTAGGGTTCGTCTTCGTTTTGTTTTGAAGTGAATACAAAACGTGCTTTGTCTGTCGCTAGTGAGGCAAATTAAATAGACTACATCAATAGATGCCCCACAATCAATCAACACTGCAACTTGGTTTTTAATCTGGCCCTCATCTGAGTCAGACATGGTCCACAGGAGTGCTTTCCCTTCAAGGGAACTTGCCTTTGGTGTTGCTATCCAATGAAGAAAAACAACAAGATTAGGAAGGAAATGAGAAGAAAAGATGCGTTGCTATCCAACGAAGAAAACAATAAGGTCAGCAAGGAAATGACGAGAGAAGATACAGCCAACATAAACGTGCTATCTTATGGAAAAAAAAGCAGTTATATGCTCATAAGAGGAACTTTCTCTTACGCGGAGCTGCCGACTTGACTGTGATGGTCAATAAAGGCAGAAAACATGTTAGAAGCATCTTAAAATATTGTTACTGGGTAATTGACAGCCTAAGATTCGTCTACTTCCAGATCATTATTAGACAGAAAAGCTCAAGGGATGAACGCGCGCACTTATCTAAAACTTCTTTTGGAATTGTATTTGTCCAGCGAACATGATTAACTCCGAACAGAATGATTTAGAGATGGATATAGTGATTAACGGATTCATTTTGCTTCAAAGTAATATTCGTCCAATGAATAGGGTTCAACAGTTTCACTCATTCAATGTAATATGTCCAGGTCCTTTGATAGTTTCACCTAATGTCACATGAAAAAAAAAAAGAAAAAAAATCCTGTAGAGGGTCCTCGATGGAAAAAGATAAATGATGAAGACATCTAGCCCAGCATGATTTTTGAGACGCATATCATTTTCAGTTACCAGTACAGCCGAATTGTCTATCAATACAGCTGTTATCAATACGGTTTGTGTCACGTCCCGAAATTGCATCGAAAATTTATAAAATACGAGGTACGTGACAACAACGACCTATGCACAAGACAATTCTTATGCACAAGTCAAGCCTGACACTTCATATCACATAGTTTATCACAAAATATTCATAAACGTGTTGATGATAGAAGTTCAGAGCAACTATATATATGCATATAGTCGGTACTTACAACCCACAAGCTCACTGTTATAAGCATCACACAAAATAAAGCACATTCTTGACTGTATGTAACATTCAAAAGGGAAGCTTTCATATAACGCCTCTCAGCAAAACGCCACAACCAAAAGCTTAAATGGTATGAAGCTACACCGGATCTGAAAAAAATTTAAAACGACGGGATGAGCTAGAGCTCAGTGAGAACATTTCCCACTAGAGTTCCTAAATAACTAACAAAATAATAATAAGAATAATTCCCAGAATAACGAATAATAAGTTTTGCATCTGAAATTGAAGATAGCCAAATACGATCCAAATATCATAATATTGTCGTCTTCAAGAAAGAATGCAACAATTATATTTTATTTCTTATGTGCAACTAAAATATTTCCTAAAATCAAACCCTTTTTGAATCAAGGTAAACATTAAGAAAGAAAAGAACTACTAATTTGTACAAAACCAGAGGATTATTATTTTCTCAATTTCACAGTCAATTGTCAAAATCTTAATTCTCGATGAGTTATTCATGAATGTAAACGTCACCCGATTGGTCACACTAAGGCTACGAATTATAGCACAGTAGCATGGGAATGCGTAAAACGCATCACATAACAGATAATTCCCGTGAATCGAATGTACCTAACACTGCCATAGGTTACTGCCCAAATACAGAGGGGCCAGAACGAATTTTAGAAGGGTCAATACAGAAGGGCCAATACAGAGGGGCCAAATAAAGGTGCATTCACCATATGACATGCAGAATCACTCCATAGTGGACTTTTTAAGGGTTTGAAAACATTGAGGATCACTTGTCAAATGAGTAACACCTTGCGTATCAGAGTTTACAGATATTTTCAAATAAAGTGGACAAGGGTAAAACTCCTCATCCCAATTAAAACAGTTTATGGATTTTACTTTTCTTTATTTTTATCAGATACTAAGTCACATAAATTCTTTGAATCCGTTAAACTGTTAAAATACGTTCTAAATACTTCATCAAAAACTTTTAGATAAAACAGTACCCATAATTATTTGAAATTTCATGAGAGCCATATTCACTTTTCATATTTTACATAAAAATCAAATTTGCTTTTCATACCTTGTACGAGACTAACATCATATTATATGATAGACCACAACAGAAATAAATCAAATCTTTATATACATAAAAATGATATATTATTTTTTGATCACAAGATAAATCAAATATAACACTTATGCAAATTTCATATTATAAAATACTAGTGAGAAATGAACTCACCTCTAGTGGACACGATTTCCCTAAAATATTATTTCCCCTAGATATCAACCAGATCCTATAATATAAGATATAAGGCTAATTATTAATTCAGGACAAACATATATTATATGTAAATCAATTCATAATCTAGAGCCAAATAAATTCAAATATAATCAATAATAATTAAATTCTGCAGTACATATGAGTTTATTGCTATCTTTAGCAATTCATCAAAATTTTATAACTCTCATATACTAGTTTTTTTAGACTTCCTAGTAATTTATGATAATACAGGGGGTTATAGGGAATTTATCAAGTCTAAAAGTTATCTTTTATTTTTCAGATTGGACTTGTTTGTAACTGAGTAAATGATAGGGGCCTAACAGAGATTTTCCAAGCCTTTTCAACCATAACTTATATTACTAAGGTCTGTTTCGAAGTTTTTATATGGTTCAGGGGCTTAAGGGAATTTTTCCTCCCTTTAATACTTCACCGGATCATCTTCCTCCTCTCCCCTTCTTCGTTTCTTTCTCTCTCTTTTTTTTTCCGTTCCTCTTTTCTCTTCCTCTGCTCTCTTTTTTTTTGTTCGTTTTTTTGGGTTGGGAATCAGAGGCATCTCTCTCTTTCTCTCACCGGTCTCTCTCTAGCTCTCTCGCCATGGTGGCAGGACGACGACGAGGAACCGCCGACGACCAAGAGAGGCCGGCGGTAAGAAATCCGTCAGATCTAGGTTAGTTTATTTTCTTTTTCTTTTTCTTTTTCAGTTTGTTTCATGCATCCTAAACACATAAAAAATCCTTTGCAAACCCTAGATTTTTAACTTCATATTCATAACAAGTTAACTTCCTCACTTATTCTATTTTGATTCGATTTACTAAGATTTACTATAAAATTTGAAAGGAGATTATACCTTGGGATCCTGATTTGGTTGCTGTGATCTTCTTTTTTTCCCTTCACAAGCTTTCTATTGATTCAAAGAGTTTTGTTAAGGATGAGAGGGTGTTCTCCGTTTTTTTTCTTTTTTCTCGTGGGTTTTCTTTGATTTTTTCTCCTCTGTTTCATTCCTCCATCTCCTAATTTCTCGGCTTAAAAGAGAAGGTGAGTTGTGAGAGACGGAGGGCTAAAGGGTTCTGAGCTGCTAGGGATTTCGTAGGGTTGGGTTTCAGGGATGAACAGAAAAAGAACACCTCATCTTGACCGTCCCCAGCTTCCAATAGAAGGAGGCCAACGACTCTCCTAGGGGCTGTAATCGGGATAGCTTGGTAGACGATATTTTTATTTATTTATATATTTTATCATTTTTTTATATTTATGTATTTTTTTTATCTGGGCTATTACACTCTCCTCACCTAATAAAAAGTTTCGTCCTTGAAACTTAACATACCTATATCTCGAAAGAGTTTTGGATATCTTTCTCGAATAGAATCTTCCATCTCCCAGGTAGCTTCTCTTTCAGAGTGATTCTTCTATTAAACTTTCACATATTTGATTATTCGACGCCTAAGCACATGTTCCTTATAATCCATAATATGTTTTGGTCTTTCCTCATAGGTCAAGTCTGGTTTGAGCTCTACTGGAGACATGTCAATGATTGTATTTGGATCTTGAATGAACTTTCGCAGCATCGATATGTGAAATACATCATGAACTTCAGATAGGGATGCTGGTAATGCTAATATGTACGCCACTAGACCAATGTGTTCCAGAATTTCAAAGAATCGATAAATCTTGGGCTTAACTTTCCTTGGATTCTAAATCTTTTCACTCCTCGGGTAGGCGACACCTTCAAGAAAACTTGATCGCCCACCTAAAATTCTAATTCTCTTCTTCTTTGGTCAGCATAACTCTTCTGACGACTTTGTGCTGTGCGAAGATGTTCTCGAACTAATTGAATTTTATGAATTGCTTGTTGTATCAATTCTGGTCCAAGAAGTTCTCTTTCTCCAACATCATCCCAATGAATAGGAGACCTGCACTTTCTTCCATAAAGAAGTTCATATGGTACCATCTGAATGCTAGTGGTAACTGTTATTGTATGCAAACTCGGCCAAAGGCAGATAATCTTTCCACGATCCTTTCATTTCCAGTACACGACATCTCAACATATCTTCCAGTGTTTGAATTGTCCGTTTTGATTGGCCATCTGTCTGTGGATGATAAGCTGAGCTAAAATTTAGTTTAGTCTTTTGAGTTTTATGCACATTTTTCTAGTATTCTGATGTGAACCTAGGATCTCGGTCAGAAACTATTGATATTGGTACTCCATGCAATCTCACTATCTCATTAATGTATATTTTAGTTAGTTTTTCTAATGAAAATTTTATATTGATAGGTAATAAGTGTGCTGACTTTGTCAACCGAACCACAATTACCCATATCACATCATTCTTTCTCAAAGATTTTGGAAGGCCAGTAACGAAATCCATAGTGATCTTTTTTCCATTTCCACATTGGTATGTCCAAGTTATGTACTAATCCAGCTGGTCTTTGGTGCTCAGCCTTTACTTGTTGGCAAGTGAAACATTCTGCCACATAGGTGGTAATTTCCTTCTTCATATTATTCCACCAATATATTTTTTCAGGTCTTTATATATTTTTGTTGATCCAGGATGCATAGTATACAGAGAGTGATGTGCCTCCTTTAGAATCTTTTTCTTTATCTCTGGTATGTTAGGCACACAAACTCTAGTTCCAAACCTCAATGATCCATCTTTATGTATCTTAAATTCTCTTTGAGTGCCTTCTTTCACATCTTTCTTTATCTTCAACAGTTGAGGATCATTTTGCTGGTTTGCTTTAAATTCATCTAGCAAAGAAGGTTGTATTACCATATTTGCTAATTTAACTCCAACTTGGTGGACTCTAATTTCAATTCTAGTACGATCTAAGTCTTCCAATATTTTTCTTTGAGAAGTAATTAGGCAAGCTAAATTGCATGAATTCTTGCGGCTCAAGGCATCAACAATAACATTTGCCTTGCCGGGGTGATAATTAATGGTCATATCATAATCTTTCAAAAGCTTCAACCATCTTCTTTGTCGTAAATTCAACTCCTTCTGGGTAAATATATATTTCAAACTCTTATGGTCAGTATATATTTCACAATGTACTCCATATAAATAATATCTCCAAATCTTGAGAGCAAACACTACTGCCGCTAACTCAAGATCATGAGTGAGATAGTTTTGTTCATAAGACTTTAACTGCCTTGAAGTATATGCTATGACTTTCTCATTTTGCATAAGTACACACCCCAATCTTCTTCTAGAGGCATCACTATAGATAACAAAGCCCGTGTCTCCATTGGGTAATGCAAGTATTGGAGCAGATACTAATCGACTTTTTAGCTCTTGAAAGTTTTTCTCACATTCATCTGACCAAATAAATTTAACTCTTTTCCGAGTAAGACGAGTTAGAGATGAAGCAATACGGGAGAATCCTTCCACAAATTTTTTATAGTAGCTAGCCATTCCAAGAAAACTACGATTCTCCATCACGTTAGTTAGTCTAACCCATTTAACAATAGCTTTTACCTTTTCAGGGTCCATAGAAATCCCTTCCTTAGAGATTACATGCCCAATAAATGCTACTTTCTCCAACCAGAATTCATATTTCTTAAGTTTCGCATACAGTTGTTCTCTCATTAATGTATGCAGCACCTGTCTCAAGTGTTCTTCATGTTCTTCCTTGCTTCTTGAGTATATTAGAATATCATTAATAAATACCACAACAAATCGATCCAAGAAAGGTTTAAATACCCTATGCATAAGATTCATAAATGCTGCAGGTGCATTTGTGAGCTCGAATGGTAAAACTAAAAATTCATAATTACCATAGCGGTTCGAAATACAGTTTTTGGCACATCTTCTGCTTTGATTTTTAACTGATAGTAATCAGAACGGAGATCAATCTTCGAAAATACTTGAGCTCCTTGTAGTTGATCAAATAGATCGTCAATTCTTGGTAATGGATACTTATTCCGAATGGTTACTTTATTCAACTCACGAAAGTTAATACACAATCTTATACTTCCATCTTTCTTCTTCACAAATAACACTGGTACACTCCAGGGTGACACACTAGGCCAAATGAAGCCTTTATCTAAAAGTTCTTGCAGTTGTACCTTGAGTTCTCTCAATTTAGTAGGTGACATTCGATAAGGAGCCTAAGAAATGGGATTCGTACTAGGTACTAGGTCAATTGAAAATTTAATTTCTCTATCTTGGGGCATTCCTGAAAGTTCATCTGGGAATACCTTGTTTTCTCTAAAAGTTGCCTTCATTGTTGAATTCATTATAATTTTAATTGTTTACAAAGAATTTAAATATTCAACAAAAGAAATAAATAAAGGATTACAACTCTCTCGAAAATAACGCAAGATCCGTTCATCGTTTCTTGCTTACGTGGGTTTTTGGCCGGTGACGGGGATGTCAATATCTGTGGACTACCTGACAATTAGATCAGATCCAAGACTTCGTCGATCCGCGAAGGAATCTAGAAGCAAAAGCGCTTATCTCGACAACGGCGAGATAATTGCTCTTCTTAAGATTACCGCAACGGGATAATCCTAAGGAACGGACACGGGCGATGTAGATATGAAGAAACTTTCTCTCCTGTGCTGAAGAACTCGATCAATCTTCAGTCCGACAGGGCTTTGCCTATTCTCCAAAATTCCAGATCCTAAAAAAGTGAAGTCCTGGGGCTGTATTTATAGGCTCCAGGAAGTTCAGGCGGTTAAAACTGCATAACGGCCAGTTTTTAGAGCTAGAGACACCCTTGGGTGTCTCGGCCTTGGCTGAGACACCTTGGGGTGTCTCGGTTGGGCCGAGACACCTCGGGGTGTCTTAACTCAGGCTGAGACGCTTCGTTTTGTACACTTGTTCGTTTCCACCGTAACTTTTTCATCCGAACTCGGATTTGAGTGATTCAAAGTGCGTTGGAAAGCCGGCGAGGAGTTCTATAAGCTTTGATGATTAGATCATTGTGGATTAGGCTGGGATACGAGCGGCGTTTCACCTTTTGTAAGCGACACGGGGCTCCCGATCAGTTCGTATCCTTGTTATTCTAAAACTTCGTTACTTCACATAGTTCGTCGATTCATCTTAAGCGTTCGTCAATATCAAACAAGCTTTTGTAACTTGGATAGTAACGTTCATCGTCTTCTCTTAGCTTTGAGCTATTCGTGGAGACCTATAGGTAATTTTTAACGCCTACAGATACCCCCTCCAAAGCGTTCTAGACTCATTTCTTTTATAGAAGAGGCTGGAATACTTTGGATGTGATTGGTCCAGCCTTCAGTCAGCGTAAAGGACCTGTAGTTAGCTTTAATTCTTGACTCCTTCGATTTTCAATCTATTCGATTCTTTAACGAATAGCTGAATTTCTTTCGGCGCTCGTCTGGCCGTCGTCGGAGTCTCAAATCTAAAACTGATGAGTTGAGTTTGCCTCGTATTATTGAGTTGACTCAGGACTGACCATCTCCGTCGCATCGTGCTCAATTAGGGTTTCAGATCGCCATATGTTGATTTTTTCATCGCAACACGTTGATTGGCGTTGACCTAGGGTTACACGTTGATCGGCGTTGACCTAGGGTTTCGGATCGCCTGACATTGACTTTTTTATCGTACCGCGTTGACTGGCATTGACCTAGGGTTACACGTTCATCGGCGTTAACCTAGGGTTTCGGATCGTCCGATGTTGACTTTTGGTCGCAACGCGTTGACTGGAGTTAACCTAGGATTACGCGTTGACCGACGTTAACCTAGGGTTTCGGATCACAACGCGTTGATTGGTGTTGACCTAGGGTTATGCGTTAACCAACATTAACCTAGGGTTTCGGATCGTCTGATGTTTACTTTTGGTCACAACGTGTTGACTGGCGTTGACCTAGGGTTACGCGTTGACCGGCGTTGACCTAGGGTTTCGGATCGCCTGTCGTTGACTTTTTTATCGCAACGCGTTGATTGGCGTTGACCTAAGGTTACACGTTAACTGAAGTTGACCTTAGGGTTTCGGATCGCCTGGCGTTGACCTAGGGTTACGCGTTGATCGGCGTTGACCTAGGGTTTCGAATCGCCTGGCGTTGACTTTTTTATCGTAACGCGTTGATCGGCGTTAATCTAGGGTTACGCATTGACTGGCGTTGACCTTAGGGTTTTGGATCGCCTGGCATTGACCTAAGGTTACGCATTAACCGGCGTTGACCTAGGGTTTCGAATCGCCATATATTGGCTTTTTCATCGCAACACGTTGATTGGCGTTGACCTAGGGTTACGCATTGACCGGCGTTGACCTTAGGGTTTCGAATCGCCCGATGTTGACTAATGTTGGTTTTTATCAAAATATCCCATAATCGATGAAAACGGGCGAAATTCGGGCTTGATAAACATATCCAGGGGTTCGAACTGGGCTAAGACACCCGCGGGTGTCTTGGCCTTGGTCGAGACACCTTTGGGTGTCTCGGCCAAGGCCGAGACACCATAGTGTCTCTCCCCCCCTTTTTTGTCTCTTGTGTTATGTACTTTTCCCCCTCTTTTAAAATTCTCAAAAGAATCTTTCCCCCCTAAACTCCCTCTCCTTCCTCCTCTTATCCAAACACCATTGTTCTCCTCCTTTAAGAACTCCAAACCCATTAAAACTCTCCTCTTTAAAACCCTTCAACCCCAAAAAAATTCGGATTTTATATCCTCATTATTTGGCCGAAAATCCCTCTTCTCAAGCTGGGGTTCTTTTCATCTTCAAGTTCAAGACTTGATCTTTTGGGATTGGGTTTTCAAGCTCTTGGTTTGGGTAAGCTTCTCTTTAACTCTCTCCTCTTTTTTTTAAAGAAAGATTACAACTTTATGCTTATGATGGGGGTATGACATGAATTCATATGCTAAGATCATAGCTTTTTGTTCTCATGAGTTGGGTTTTGTGAAAAAGATAGGATATTGATGATGGGTTGTGTGTATGGACCAAAATTTGGGGAGTTTTATGCAAGAACGCAATATGGCCGAAATTTAGGGGTTTTTGTGCAAAAGTGGGCTGAAATTTGGGACTTTTGTGCAAAAGTGGACTGAAATTTGGGACCTATTTGGCCAAATTTTGAGTGGTGTTTTCATACGAAAGAAACAACATTGTTTGAGGGGTTTAATTGCAAAAGGCAATCGAATATCTTGGAGGTTTTTTTTTTTGTAAAATTGGCCAAACTTTACAGAAGGGTTTATTTGTAAAGTTAGCCGAAATTGTGAGATATTGGGGGTGTTAGGTGAACAAACATGATGATCATGGCCTAAATCGAGTGTGTCCATGACTAGAATTTAGCCTCGAACATGAGGGGGGTATTTTGGGTATTTCACTAAAAAAATCCATCATGAGAGTTTATACCGCAATTTGAGCTCATTGTTTGCATGAACAAAACTCATAGGTTTAATTAGACTTCAACTATAAAATCCTATTTATTTTATAGGATTTTAGTTAAAGTTCTTAATTTCCCTTTTAACTCTTGTGCGTTCAGATTTATGATTGTACCTGATCCGTTGATTTTCATTACAGGTTCTCCATGTCTCCGCGCCGACAGCGATTTCATAGGAGTCGCTCCTTTTCACAGCATAGCGAGAGGGAGGCTCCCGCGGCATCCTCCTCTGTGGCGTTCTCTTTCGGGGGTGAGCATGTGTGCTTTCTGTATCCTCGATTGATCCCTTCGTGGGTTATTCGGGAAGAATCGACATCCTTCTTCGCGGGGATCGAGGTTTCAAGAAATTCATGGTTCTGTTATACCCTCGTTTGCCCCCTTCGCGGGTCATTCGGGAAGAAACCGACACCCTCCTTCGCGGGGATCGAGGTTTCAGATTTGTTTGGCTTGGCCAATTCAAGTCTTCCGGCATGTTGGGGGCGATTTTGTGTTGTCTTTCACTGTGTAGGTCGGGGTGCGTTACCACATTGCTTACGTGATGATGCATACCGCTCTTCCAGTGTAGGACACTCAAAATCGTCTCGCCAATTGCCCAATGGATGATCCTATCTCGCCATCTTGTGAGATGCATTTAATCATTGTATAATTCATGGATAATTTTCTGACTCTACCCTTGTTTTATTACAGTTGAATTCCCCGTGGACAATCTTCCCCCTCATGCTACTAGTGGTTGCAGTGGGGAGGTTTTCTCTTCTATTGCTGACAGGCAGGCCATTGGTCCGACCCCTCAGTTTGATAGGAGCTGTCCCGATGAATCCTATCGTCTGATACGAGATGGGGGGCGTCGTTCATTACGCTAGTTGATTACTGATGCCCCTTTTACCGCAGACTCCATTTCTAATCAGGCTTTAGAGAGGCCTGGTTATCTGTTTGGAGATCACACTGAAGATCTGGCTAGGTTGACTCTTGCTGATGAGCACTGGTTGAATAATGATGAAGGAGCTCTTCTTTATATTCCTTCCATTCCCCGCCAGCATTTCTTTGCTCATTTGAAGGTGCAGGCTGTACAGCGACGGATGTCCTGGAATCTTACAGATGATGGTGACCGAGTTCATTGCGGATATATCTCCCACCATAAGACTCTAGGTTCCAATGGGTATAACTATATTCGCGGTCTTCGACTAGGGATTCTGGGTCTTGATACCGCACCCCCAGACGAGGTATCAGCAGCTGCTCTTACTATGAGGAATTGTTTGGCTAAGCTTGGGAGGAAGTTACCTCCACCAGATTTCAGATGTTTTGGTTTGGCTTACTCACAACCTAAGGGATGGTGGATACGTATGACTAGTTACGTCTTGGGACGTTGGGAGAGTGATCTGAGAAGCAGTGGGTTGTATGCGCCCATACGAGCCACCATGTATGGATTCCCGGTCAGCTGTCGCCACTTCCTAGCATTACTAGAAACATATATCCCCGATAGTAACACCTTTCTAACTTGCGGTGGAGAGTTGGGGTTAGCTTTGCATGAGATGCACAAAGTTTCTGGTCTTCCAATGGGGGGATTGTCCGTATCAGGAGTATTTTCCCTCGAACCTGCAATTAGAATGGCTGAAGAAGGACTCTCCCGATATGTACGATACACTTTGGGATCTTACGTGTCATTATTATACATATCTAATCAAGGTGACCACTCAGGCGAAGAGGAAGAGACAGATCAGCTTGAAGCAGTTCGCTGTTTACCTATTCCAACATTTGGAGGGTGACCTAAGCGAGATTGTTCGTAAGTTAGACATTTTGACACCCTCTGCCGTTAATGAGTTGATGGAAAAGGCCGAAGCTTGCTCCCTCACTATTGCTAGTGTTGAGGGAGTTTTTTCTATAGGGACCAAGTTTCGGACATTCCTTTGTCATACACAGAAGTCTATTCAGCCCAAGACTTTGTTAGCAGGCTATCTCGCTATCTGGTTGAAGAAGTGCGTCGTTCCATATCAGTTTTCTGACGCCTTACCTCTTGAGGTGCTCTTCCCTGCCGTTCAACTAGCTTACGAGAGGGAGCTTTCTCTGCTTCCGGCGATGGTTGCTGGCATCCATTGTGGGCTTAGGTATTTGGTCAATGGTTTTATACAGGTGGGTTCTAAATCGTCGACCAAGCTTATTTCTGTAAAGGTCGAGCTTCCGTATACATACCTGATAGCGTGGCTCGTTCTTCACCGTCCTGATTTGAGGTCGGTGCCTAGTACTGTTGATGTCTCCGTTCCTTTTGTGCAGCTGTTAGAAAGGAGTAAATAGTTCAGGAAAACATTCACCGATGTATAACGAGAGCTTTAAGTTCGTAAGAGCTGGGAGTTCTTCAAGTGTTTTCCTCGTTTCTCAGGCCGTTACGATGATGTATTGATCAATGAGGAGAAACCCAGGACTGGTCGGACTTCTCTTGACGCTGGTTGTTTCCGTTGGTTGGTGAACATTCGCGTTGGATATCTTGTTCTTCGGGTGAAGAATCGTTGTCACATAGAGGCTTATCTTCCGTGCCGCTATGCTCGCCAGTTCGGTTATGACTAATTATATGTTGGGAATCTGAGTCATGGTTTGAGGACTGAGGGGGGCTTATTGACGGCGTTCGAGCATGGCTTTAGACTATGGTGGGCTGTACTAGAGCCTACTTCGCTCTTCCTTCATCCAAGCGCAAACCGTTGCTTACTTTTCTTAGCTGCAAGTGGTTCCTTTCTGTCAATGAGTTTCTAGGCGTGAGGAGTCTTTCAGAGTTGGAGGCTGAACATTTGGTTCAAGTCACTATCAAGGCTACTCGTAAGGCCGAGCTTTCAAAGAAGCAGGGGAAAAGGTCTGCCAAACCCTCCCTTTTGAGCAGAGACAAGATGGAGGATGATGAAGAGCTCTTTCCTACTGACGATGAGGATGAGACTTCTGAGGAAGAATATGTGGACATAGGTACCGATGGGGAAGAACCTTCTACAGGTTTGTCCGACTCTTTCTTTTTAGGATTAATGGATCTAGCCCTCTTTTGTTGGCATCAACGTTATATCCTTTTTAGATCTCAATTGGCTTTTCAAAAACCAGAGCGAAAGGTCTTATTCACTTATCCTAACAAGATGACTCTTATCACCCCAGGTAGAATGGTTGATGAGCATGAGTCGCTCGCTTCTCGCTATGCGAGGTCCCGTCCTAGCGATAAAGCTCCCACACAGGTTGAGATGCGTACTAAGTTCATGCATGAACGACCTGTTAGTTCTGTAAGAGTTCGTATTCCGAAATAGAAGAAAACCGCTCATAAGCCACATACCGGTATGCGCACCTACGGAGCAGAATTAGGAGGCACCACTGGCGGAGAAGAGGGTACCCTATTGTCTTTATTGTTTTAATATGATTCTTTTTTTGGATTTTTCAATCTTAATCATGTTCTATGTTTCAGGAAACCATGATGAAGGTGGACTTCCACGAGACTCTGTATTCTCCGATCCTAGCCATTTGGATAGCTTTGTGTAGCAGATGTGCGATGCTATTCATGATGAGCCTCTAGATGTCGAAACAAGCAGAGATGCTGAGCAAGTTGATAGCGTCGAGCCGATAGTTCTATGCTCAGGTATATTTAATTCTGATAATACGCTACTCGAGCAGTAATTAAAGGAGTTAGGAAATTTAGGATTCATTTCTCCTTTAATAACTTTTAGCATTTCATTCTCTTTTAGACAAATTGAAGAATCCAGGCACGGATACCGGGGCAAAAGAATCTTCAGCCACTATTGCGGGTAAATCCGAACTTTTCGCTCTTTTCCCGTCCTTTTTTTGTATATATCCAGCACTTAAATTCTCGCGCAGGTGTTGTGTTAGGGAGACCAATAGAGGACGAGACCTTCCATGATATGGGTTTTGAGGAACATGTGAATGTCTCAGCACCGAGTTTCTCGGGATCTAACATTAGACTATTAGTTGACATGTTGGCGGAGCAGGTTACCAGAGGGGCCACAGGACCATCCTTTGAGGGTGATTCGTCTGCAGGTATATATCTAATTCTTTTCATTTTGTTAAATTTTTTATCTGACTAACAAAGAACTGTAATCACAGGACCAATCACTGGGACTGATTCAGTCATGATTCATGGCATCTCTAGTTTACCTGAGGGTGATGGATCTATAGGTATGCCCATAATCTCTGTCATCATGATTCTCTTCATTTGTCAGAATTTATACTTGACTAAAGAGGTGTAACTATAGGACCAGTTGCCGGGACTGATACAGTTATGATTCCTAGCATCTCCAGTTTACCTGAGGGTGATGGATCCGTAGGTATGCATATAATCTCTGTCACCGTGATTCTTTTCATTTGTCTGAATTTCTACTTGACTAATAGAAGAGTGTGACCATAGGACCAGCCGTCATGACTGATACGACTACGGTTACCAGCACTGCTAGTTTGCCTAACGATGGTGTCTCTGCTCCACAGCCGATAGGCATTACGGATTTACCTAGAGGGGTTGATATACCCCCAAAGATCACACCTGCTGTCATCTTGGAGCCTGCTAAGACTAGACTGACGGAGTCGATCATAGGACCTCAGTCTGTGGGGACCTCTATTGGCATTGGTATGCTTGTAATTCACTTTGAATCTTTCGCCATGTTCGAAAATCTCTTACTCTTTCATATGGTTTCTTGCAGGATCTCAAACATCTCCATATGAGCATGTTCTCGCCCTTTTGGCTGATCCCGATCCCATCAAAGACATTTTCCGAATGGATCTCAGCTCTTTCGTCGTCTTTTTTAACGGCATGATCGAGAAGATTCTTCATCAAGGATATTGCTTTGATCAGTTCAGACGTTCTCTTTCTCGCCACCTGACGATGATCAAAGAAGAGGGATATCCAGAGTTAGCTGACTCTCTTGCTGCCGACTTTGTTGTCCTGGAGTTTGAGCTTCGAGAGTTAGAGGAGCTAAAGGCTAATGGAGCTTCTTCTTTCGTATCCTCTCAGTTGGAGCATAGATTGTCGCAATGGCGTGATTTGAGATCTTCCATTGGCAGCGAGCTTCAGTCACATGAGAATTCTATTGCACAGATGATGGCTAATCTTGCAAGAAAGGACACTGACAGAGCCGAGCTACTTAGTTCTTTAGACTCCAATCGTGAGGAAGTAGACAGGTTGAAGAAGGCCTTGAAGTATGCCGAGGAGTCTGGTGCTATCATTACAGAGGAGCTGGCTAGACTAGAGAACTCTCGTGGACAGTTACTTGAGAGATTAGGATCTACGCAGGAGAGATTGATGAAGCTGAAAAATGAAGCCGCGAAGATCTTGAGCAATTCTGAAGAATCTGTCCGAGTTGAACTGCAGGCTGAGCTTGAGCAAAGTTATGCAGATAGACTTTCTAAGTTAGAATCTCACATTCTTGATCGCAGACCGCGTTCGGGCCAATGAGCTTTTTATTGTATGCTTTGACTTGATTTATTAGTAAAGACCCAGTATTTGATTTAATACACTCATCTTTTATCATGATGTTTCCTTGTTGATTGTGTACCCAATGGACCCAATTATAGAATTTTTGGTAAATCCTCAGCCATCAACGGATTTGATGTGCCTTTACCGATTACCGTTTGAATCGGGCTAGCATACGGGTCATATAAGTCCGTTCCGTACATAACGTTGTGCCAAAAGAGTTTGACTCTTTTGGACTTGGTGCTATGATTTTGAATACATAGACTTTACCATTTATTACGGGAACATGGTACCCGGCAACGCGTGTTAGGCGTTGGCTTATCCCTTCTTAGGCTTCGGGATAAAATTCCCCAAACTTAAACTCCGGTGTCTTTTTCAATCAGTGAAAGACTAAACCGGCAACGTGTGTTAGACGTAGACTTAGGATTTTTGGTAAAGCCCTAACCTTCAACGGGTTTGACGAGCCTTTACAGACTACCGTTTGAGTCGGGCAAGCATGTGAATTATTAAAACCCGTTTCACATGTAACGTTGTGCTAAGATGATTACTTCTCTTAGACTTAGTTCTATGATTTTGAATACATAGACTTCACCACTTTTTACGGGAATATGGCACCCGGCAACGCGTATTAGGCGTTAACTTATCCCTACTTAGGATTCGGGATAAAATTCCCTAGACTTAAACTCTGGTATCTTTTTCAATCGGTGAAAGACTAAACCGACAATGCGTGTTAGGCGTAGGCTTATCTCTATTTAGGAGTCGAGATAAAATTCCTCATGCATAAAGTGCACGGATTGGAAGTTGAGAATTGTGTCTTTTCTCAAGGCAAAGACAAACACAATGTTAGAGCGGAAGAATTTTATATTATTGGCCCCAGGTCTTGTTTAGGGTAAAGACGAACCCAAAAAATAAAAGAGGAAGAATTTTATATTCTATCTTTCAACACTGAAGAGGAAGAATTTTATATTCTATCTACAGTTGGAAAGAAAACTTAAGGTGGGATCTCCACCCCCAGAATCCGGAAAGATGAAACTAAGAGTGGGATCTCCACTCCAAGAATCGGAAAAATTCAAACGACCCTAACTTTTATAGGATTTGTTGTTTGATCCAAAAAGAGTTCCTCGTTTATTGAGGGGAAAGTCTAATTTCGACCCTAACTTTTATAGGTTTGGTTGAAAAAAAAAAGATGGCAGTCTTTCGTTTATCGAAAGGGATGACTCGATCTTAGTCCTAACTATCAGCAGGTTTGACTAAGTGAGATCGGAGATAATCCTAACTTTTATAGGTTTGATTGCTCGAATTGAAAGTGGACCTCTCGTTCATGGAGGGAATCGAGAGGAGAATTTGGCTTTGGCCCTAACTTTTATAGGTTTGACCTAGAAGCAAAGAGAGCGGAATACAGGTAGCAACAGACAAACTGGTTTGTACTAGCCACTCGACGGAAGATTTTGATGTTTAAGTGATCAGGACTTAACATGTCAATTTCAAAGATGGCCAAAATTGGCGGGTGAAAGTTCGTTGGACCCACTTGTCCATTGATTTGATCAGTGCGTGGTTTTGCGAGGAAAGATTAATCTGTCAAAAGGATCGAATCTCGTCTCAACAAAATAACTCATGAGAGTTAGTGAATTTGATAACAATAAAAGGAAACATTCTAACATTTAGAGTTTAAATGTGGATGTTTTACTTATCACTTTTATAGTGATTGGATTATCCCTAAGAATACCACACGTGGCATTCTTCCGGGAACTTCCCGATACATTGGTTATCCTGAAGGTACTAAGGATAGTATTTTTTAGGAATTTACCGTTTATTGGCATCATAAGCCAATCACCTTCCTTGGTAACTAGGCGATATGCGCCACTCGAGTAGACTGTCTCTACTACGAATGGTCCCTCCCATTTGGGTTCAAATTTGCCTTTCTTCTTGGAGTTAAGGATCATAGGCCGTCTTTTAGTTAAGACCAAATCTCCTTCTTTAAAACTCCGTTGTCGAACCTTCTTATCAAAAGCTCGGGAAATTCTGACTTGGTAGAACTCAATATGCTGTTGAGCTTCTAAGCGCTTTTTGTCGAGCATCTCGAGTTCTTCGAGACGTTTCTGATGTTGTTCTTCGGTCGTCATCTGGGTTGCGAGAGCGATTCGAAGAGATGTAATTTATATTTCCAACGGAAGGACGGCTTCACATCCGTATACCAAAGAATATGGGGTTACGCTAGTAGGTGTACGAACTATGGTGCGGTAAGCCCACAGGGCTTTACCGAGTTTATCATCCCAATCTCGTTTGTTAGTCTTCACGAGTTTTGATAAAAGCTTGATGATAGTCTTGTTAAAGGCTTTAGCTAATCTGTTTGCTGTGGGGTTATAAGCTGTCGACGAGACATCTTAAATTTTAAACTTCTCACAAAATCTGATGAAGGCATTACTGACAAATTGAGGACCGTTGTCATGTATGATTCATCTTGGGACACCATGCCGATAGATAATATGGTGTTTGATGAATGCAATAACGTTTCTTATCTTAACTTCTCTGAGTGGATTCGCTTCAGCCCATTTGGAAAAGTAGTCAGTAATTGCTAGGATGAATCGGTCATCTTTGACTGACGGGGGATTTATAGGACCAACAATATCTATTCCCCAGGTCTCAAACAGCCATGATGTAACCGAAGGATGCAGATGCTCCGGAGGTTGGTGTATATAATTCGCGTGTATCTGACACGCATGACACTTTCGGGTATACGCGACTGTGTCATTCATCATAGAAGGTCAGAAATATCCTATTCTTCTGATACGGTCATAAAGTTTGGGGCCGGGTTGGTGTGCACCACAAACCCCTTCGTGTGTTTCCTTAAGGACTTCTTCAGCTTCTTTAGTTGATAAGCAACATAATAGAAAACCATCGTACCCCCTGCGGTACAGCATTCGACTCTCCGTATTATAGTTGAATCTCGGTGCTCTTCGTCGGATTGAATCCCTTTCCTTCACGTCTTCTGGTAAGATTCCATGCAAGACGTAATCGACGATGGGGAAACGCTAATCTCGGGGTTCAAACTCGACCTGAGTTGAGTATACTTCCTTAACATCCTCTTCCTCACCATTTTCATCATAGATTAGCACCAGGAGTTGGTGAGTCCTTACTGTAACAAACCGTTCTGTTTCAGGAGGCTGCGCCAGGGATACGGCTAATGCTGCTAACGCATATGCGTAAGCGTTCTGTAACCGCGGAATGTGTTCGATGAAGAATCCTTCGAATGATTCTGCCATCTCCACGGCCATCTTATGATATGGTATTAAATCCTGACTTCGGACCTCATACTCCCCTTGAACTTGCATAACTATTAGTTGAGAATTACCGAAAGCTGCGAGATACTCAACTCCCAGTTCTTTAGCGAAATTGAGTCCTATGAGTAACGCGTTATACTCGGCTACATTATTTGAGCATGGCTCGGTCAACAAGTAGGCTCGAGGCATCACATGTTTTCCTGGGGAAACTAAGATGACTCCAACTCCAGAAGAAATCTTAAAACATCCAGGAGCACTTGCTACATTAGCTGCTCGAGAAGCGCCATCGAAGTATAAACACCATACTTGTTGGTGCAAAGTTGCGTTGACTTCGTGAGTTTCATCTGGCAGGTCATCATATATCTCGACAGTATCCATAGTTAGGTTAGCTGCCAGGAGGTCACAGATGGCCTGTCCTTTTACCGACTTCTGTTGTTTAAAGTGCAAGTCATATTGGGACAAGAGCAAGGCCTATTTTGCTAACCGCCAATTCATGAAAGCTGGCTGTGTCATGAACACTCGGACTGGGTTAAGTTTGGAGATAACATAAATAGTCTATCCAACCAGGTAATGTCGCATCTTCTGAATTACGAACACTAAGGCGAGGCATTCCCTTTCGATCATGGGATATCAGGATTCGGCACCTACCAAGGTCCGACTTAGATAATATACTGCCTGTTCATGACCGTTATCGTCATCTTGTGCCAGTAATGCACTTAATGAGTGGCTCGTCGCCTTGACATAAATCAAGAACGGTTTGCCCGATTTAGGTGCAACGAGTACAAGAGGTTTTGAGAGATATTCTTTAATACTCTCGAACGCTTTTTGACAAGCGTCGTCCCATACGAACGATACGCTCTTCTTTGTGAGTTTGGAGAATGGTTGACATGTTCCTGAGAGGTTCGAGATGAACCGACGGATAGAAGCCAACCACCCTTGCAATCCTCTGACCTCTTTAAGGTTTCTCGGAGGTTGTAACTCATTAATTGCCTTTACTTTATCAGGGTCGATGTGAATACCTTTGGTGGTGACAACGAATCCAAGGAATTTGTCGCTGGACATTCCGAGGAATGATTTGGTAGGATTCATCTTCAATTGATGAGTTTGCATTAGATCGAACATGGTTTTTAAGTCTTTAATGTGATCTTTCTTGTCACGACTTTTCACGACCAGATCATCCACGTAGCATTCGATAGTCTTTCGGAGATGCTCCTGAAAAATCTTCGACATGGCTCTCTGATATGTGGCACCTGCATTCTTTAAGCCGAAGGGCATGACCGTGTAGCAGAAAACGCCGAGGAGTGTCCTAAACGTGGTATGTTTTTTATCATCCGGATGCATCTTTATTTGATTATAACCTGAAAATCCGTCCATGAAGGACATTCTCTCGAACCCACACGTATTGTTGATGATGACATCTGTGATGGGAAGAGGGAAATCGTCTTTTGGGCAAGTAGCGTTGAGGTCTCTAAGGTCAATACAAACCCTGATTTTCCCATTCTTTTTAAGGACCGGGACAATATTGGCGAGCCATTCAGGATGTTGCTCTTCCCTAACGAAGCCCGAATCAATAAGCTTTTTAACTTTGGACTCGATTGCCTCCATCATTTGTGGACGAAACCGTCTTTGTTGTTGTTTTACAGGTTTGATATCCAGCTTAATATTAAGACGATGCATTGCTACATTTGGATCGAGTCTTGGTATATCTTCATAGTTCCAGGCGAACACATCAATGTATTCCCTGATAAGAGAGATTAACTCTTCTTTCTCATCCGGCGGGAGGCTATCGCTAATGAATATTGGCTTCGGATTATCCTCGTTACCCATGTTCACTTGAACTACTTGATCTTCAGTAGGAGGTTCCCTTTGTTCAAACCTATCATCGTACTGCATATTCAGGTGATGAACCCAAGGATCTTCCCAAGTTAGTATTTGATCATTTTCCTCTATTGTCATAGGGTCAACCGTAACCATGTTCGACATTAGCTTTTTGAATATTTCTCCAAGACTAGCGTCGGAATCCTAAGCTGAAGAATCGGAAGAATATCCTTCTTTGCCCTTATTAGCAATCTGATCAATAACTTGCCAGCAACATTCGTTGTCGGATGAGGAGACATAGCCTAAACCTCTTCTATGGCGATAATAGTCATCAGGTTTTTCTTTTGGTACATAGGCCATTCGAGGTGGAACTCATGGACCTCAACCAAAACAAAGACCTTCTCCGAGCGTGAAGTCATATCGGTACTTCTCCATGAGATTACGCGTTTTTATGTTATATCTAAATAGATGAGGGGCAAGTTTATCATCATCGTCTTCTTCTTCCAAGAAGTGATCTGGTATCAGAGATTCTCTTCCTTTACCATAGATAACTTTCTTTTCACCATTTATCTTTGCAGGGATGACAAGTGTCATTCCGAATGGATCCTGTACTTGTTTTTTTGTCATGTAAAATGATTGAAGTGGCATATATAAGTCGGGATTATCATACAGCCCCTTTGTGATATTATCAAGACACAACGAGTACTCTAAATTATCATTTATTGCAATATCTTCGGCAAGTTGCCAGTTACAACTACTTTCCGATGATTCTTCATCGTCAAGATTGATTACAATGGGTATAATGTCATTAAGTACAAAATCATCATCATAATCAGACCCTGCTTCGGTATCAGCTTCGTCCCCGCTGTTCGTTCCTTGGGCCGATGGTTCAGTATCAGATTCGGCACCGTAGAGAAGGAAGTCGGTAAAATAGTTTTCCAACACCTTAAACGGTTGCTTATCCGCGACCACCGTCTTAACTTTGTTATTGGTGTCCATATATTTGAGGCACTGATGAAGAGTTGATGGGACTATAAGATTACTGTGGATCCATGGTCGACCCAACAGTAGGTTATAGGAGGTCTCTGCATCAATCACGTAGCATGTGGCTTCGGACTTCAAATCCCCGATCTGGCACTTCACTCGAATTTTTCCCAATGGTCTGGACCCACTGGTGTTGAATCCGTAGATTGTAGTGCCTGTGAAGGCTAGCTTACTAGCCGGTATTCCGAGATTGTACATCAATCGGAGTGGCATGATGCTGACAGCGGAACCAGTTCAAGGGGCTGTGTGTGGCACGAGCCCTTTCTGACGTTGCTTATGAGGATCGTCGTTGACGGTCTTCACTGCTGCGTTTATCACAGGCTCAGGCTGAAACCAGTTCAAGGGAATAGATCCGAAGCTAATCGAGACCGCATTCGCACCTACCTTCTTCTCCTTAGGTTGCTTCATAGTGATGACCCCGACATCGATTAAAGCTTGGAGCTTATCCTTGAGAGCATAGCATGCCTTGGTAGGATGATGCACCGCTCTATGAAATGCGTAGTACTTCGGGTCATTAATTCTTTTAGCATCTTCCTGATCTTGGATTGGAGGCAACTTAATCTTGTTATTCTCTATAAAGTATTTGAAAATACCGGAGACTTCATCCTCTTTGAACGAGTAGACCTTCGGGAATTTTGGTTCCGAAGTCTTCTGTTTCTGAGGCTGTTATTGCCACCGTGACTGCTGAGGCGCTTTCTGCTGCTGCTGTTGCGGTTGTGCTTTAACTTCGAATGTTTGGTTCGCGTCCACTGCATTCGCTTGTGTCTTTCCTTTACCCTTAGGGAAAAAATTCTGTGGGGGAGGATTATTTACCGCTTGACCCCTTTCGGCGTTTTTCCTTTTAAGGAATCGTTCGGCTCGTTCTCCTCACACTTTTAAATCTTTCCAGGTCTTTGGCGGTGCCATTCCCATAGCTTCGAGGATATCCAATGAAAGATTATTGTGACAAGTCTCGAGGATGAAGTCTTCACTAACCAGATCTCTACAGTTCATTGCTTTGTTCCGGAATCTTTTAACGAAGTTTTCGACCGACTCATCATTTTTCTGTTTCTCATCAAATAGTGTACCGATTGAAATCTCGGTGTCGTCGTCGAAGAAGTTTGTTAGAAACATGTCCTCCATGTCATCCCAACTACTGATACTCCTCGGCTTAAGATGGCGATACCAATCGAAGGCTGCTCCGCGAAGAGTGCCAACGAATGACCGTACCATTAGGGGTTCATTCCTGAAGATTATTCCTAGGTGAGACTTAAAATATATTAGGTGCTGAGTAGGGGAACCCTTTCCATCAAACGGCGTAAAAATTAATCAAATTGAACTTTGCCGGGTACGAAATTGATTCCCACTCCCTTGGGTATGGACATGGTATTCCGGACCTTTTTACTTCCTGGGCACTCATCAACGCATTGATTTTGCTTTCTAAATCCCTCATCTTCTTATCTTCGCCTGTATCTTTCTTCGGATGATTTCGAGGAGAAGCAACATGGTCTTCATTCGTATTGTTATCATCCGAAGGACCACCCCCAGTATTGTTATTGACGGGAGGAGTGTTCATGTTAGCATTTTCATCCGCTTCCCACTCATTATCATCTTGGTTGGGGTTACTGCGACGACTAGATTCTCCCTGATGAGTTGTCAATATCGCGATTTGCTGGTCATGCATCTCTCTCATTTGCTGCATAGCCATTTCCATTTCAAATTTAAAGTTTTCTTTCTGCTTGGTCAAAGCGTCCTCAAGTATCTTAGCCATCTGCTCGGCGCTAATCATGAATGACTCGTATGATTGTCCCATGCTGGATTCAGTATCATCGGAAGCCATCGCCGAGCAAGCATCTAAGCAAACATCCGACGTTTCCTCTTCTGAAGGAAGTCCCTTTTGCATTCTTTGGTAATTCCTTTGTCTGATGGTTCCTGATCGCAATCAGGTCGTACGTCGGGATACTGCCGCAAACTGATCCGGGCTAAAGTGTCGCGTTGACTTCCCTCTCCCGGTCATGTTGACAGACACTTCTGGAAATTCATTGTCTCGGAGGACAGGTTTCCTCCTACGGAAATGCCTTGGTTTGGCCTCGGACGTTCTGGTGAAGATTCTCTCAAACACCGAAACTCTTTGTAGGGCTTTAGAACAGCAGCATTCTGATAATACTGCCTTAATTATATTGGCACACGGACAGTGAGAATCCGCGTCTCGAACATTTCTCTTTCGGGACTTGTTCGTACCCCTAGCCCTATAGTACAACTCGTCAGTTTGATGACTGGAGCAACCCATAGGGTGTTGGAACGACCTCCCAGGTATAACATCATCATCATCGGACAAATATGTTTCCCTCTGGAGATATGACGCTTTATTGGCGTCCCCAAGAGTCACTCATTCAGATTTACGCTTTCGTGAGCGTGAAACCCTAACGGGTTCTTGAACTTCAACTCGCAATCTAATGCGGTCGGTAACAGGGGCCTTCCCTTTATTATCATTCTTAGGGGGATTGGTACGACCCCCAGTCTGAATTGTTGTTTGGGGACCTTTCAATGGTCCCAATCGCTCCCTCACGGGTGCTTTACCTCGATCTTCAGGTAGAGGACCGATGCGACCTTTCAAAGGAACTCTGGATTTGGTGAGATCCACGCTATTACCCGGCTCCGTCGGAGGTGCGGGGACAGGGGAAACGGGATCTGAAGTTGACGAAGGTCGGATGGTGACTTCGTTCACTTTTACCTTAGGCACTGATTTCGCCTTCGGCACCCACACCTGCTTGTGTTTGGGCGACTTCTTAACCGTCTCTTCCTTCTGCATCTCTTTCGCTTTCTGCAGAAGGACTTGGGCATGTGCGAGCAATGCGCGACGCTTTTTGATTCGCTCCTCAAGGGTGGAGCGGGTCCTTTTGACACGAACCTATTCGTTCATTTCTGTCTTGGAGGAAGGGTTGGTTGCTCGCCGTTGTTGTTCTCGGCGCTGCCTAGATTTTAGATCCTCATTATAGCGGATCTCGTCTATCAACTCCGAAGCCTTGGCCAATTGTCGCGCAAGGCGTTGACGTCGTCTTTGGCGTGCCCTCTTCGACAAAGTTAGAGCACCTTCATCAGTTATCTTCATGGCGGAGGAGATGTCCGGATCTACAGCTTCGACCTCTCTGGACGTCGCAGGGGTGTCGCGGGGCGTGAGTGCAGCGGCGGCGAGGGGATCCTTGATCTTTAAATTTGAAGTCCCGCGAGTGCTTCTGGAAGAGGAGACCTTCCTATGCCTACTTGGAGAGGCAGATCTGGGGGAGGAGGAAGAGAGGTACTCTTCAAATTTTTGCTGATCGAATTCATATTCGATCTCTTCATTCACCCGGATCTTGATTGCTGGTTGCGTTACGACAGCCTCGGCAGCGAGGCTGTTGGCTCCCACTGTAGTCGCCAGTTTGTTTTCGCTAAAAGTTACCTTCATTGTTGAATTCATTATAATTTTAATTATTTACAAAGAATTCAAATATTCAACAAAAGAAATAAATAAAGGATTACAACTCTCTCGAAATAACATAAGATCCGTTCGTCGTTTCTTGCTTGCGTGGGTTTTTGGCCGGTGACGGGGATGTCAATATCCATGGACTACCTAACAATTAGATCAGATCCAAGACTTCATCGATCTGCGAAGGAATCTAGAAGCAAAAGCACTTATCTCGACAACGACGAGATAATTGCTCTTCTTAAAATTACCGCAACTGGATAATCCTAAGGAACGGACACGGGCGATGTAGATCTGAAGAAACTTTCTCTCCTGTGCTGAAGAACTCGATCAATCTTCAGTCTAGTAGGGCTTCGCCTATTCTCCAAAATTCCAGATCCTAAAAAAGTGAAGTCCTAGGGTTGTATTTATAGGCTCCAGGAAGTTTGGGCGGTTAAAACCGCATAACAGCCAGTTTTTAGAGCTGGAGACACCCTTGGGTGTCTCAGCGAGGCCGAGACACCCTTGGATGTCTCGGCTTAGGCTGAGACACCCTTGGGTGTCTCAGCCTTTGCTGAGACACCTTAGGGTGTCTCGGTTGGGCCGAGACACCTCGGGGTGTCTCAACTCAGGCTGAGACGCTTCGTTTTGTACACTTGTCCGTTTCCGCCGTAACTTTTTCATCCGAACTCGGATTTGAGTGATTCAAAGTGCGTTAGAAAGCCGGAGAGGAGTTCTATAAGTTTAGATGATTAGATCATTGTGGATTAGGCTAGGATACGAGTGGTGTTTCGCCTTTTGTAAGCGACGCGGGGCTCTCGATCAGTTCGTATCCTTGTTATTCTGAAACTTCGTTACTTCACGTAGTTCGTCAATTCGCCTTAAGCATTCATCGAAATCAATTAAGGTTCTGTAACTTGGATAGTGATGTTCATCATTTTCTCTTAGCTTTGAGCTGTTCGTGGAGACTTATAGGCAATTTTCAACACCTACATACCTCTGGAAATTCTCGGACAATTAGTATTCTTCTAAGCTTGGTTTTTCATCATGAACCATCTCAACTGAAGCCAAATAACACATACATCCACTCCTCAGTGTTCGATGTGCTTTAAGGGCTGAGATAACTTTTAAGGGTTCTAAAGATTTACTGCCCTAAAAACAAAATTCTGGTTGGCCGAAAATTTTGAATACTATTTTCTTTTTTTGGCATAAAATAGAAGCATGATTTAAGGATAACCAATCCATTCCCAATATGACATCAAAATTATGCATTTCTAGCATCATTAATTCTATAGGGAGTTCCTTGTCGAGAATATTAATTTTACCCTTACAACCCTGATTTGATACTAATATGCTACCTCCATGAGTACTAACAAGCAATTCTTGTTGTAGGGTATCACAGGGTAATTTGTTTCTCTTAACAAACTATGCAGTAATAAAGGAATGCGATGCACCAGAATCAAATAGTACTCGAGCATGAACTGATGCAAAAGTTAGCATACCTGTCACCATATCTTTGTTTTCTTCTGCTTCTTAGTCAAAGACTTTAATCAGGCCTTGGCTTGAGGATACTGGTTCCCACCACTGGACTGGACAGTCTAGAAGGTATTCCGAGATAGTTGTTGTAGGGGACAATTTGCTATTTTGTGATCTTTCTGACCACATCTCAAACAAGCTCCAGTATTTCTCCAACAGTTTTTCGCTTCATGCCCAAGTTTATGACAAACATCACATCTCAAAGTTTTCTGGTTAGGAAATTTCTCATCTTTTTGTCCAAAATTCTGCTTTTTATTTCTCCAATTTCTATTTCTTCCACCACGATTATCTTGTTAGAATTGCTTCTTTGGGTAGGAGCTACTCGTCTTATTCTTTGGTTTTGTTTCAATCTCTTTTTTTTTCAATTAATAAGGCCTTCTTTAATACTTCTCCATATGTAGGAAGTTCAAATGCACTGACTGCCTTCCGAATGTTCGGTCGAAGCCCTTCTTCAAAGCGACGAGCTCTATCCTCCTCCTTACCCAACAAGTGAGTGGCAAATTTTGATAGATACGTGAACTCATCTTCACATTCAGCTATTGTCTTGTCACCTTGCTCCAACTTTCTAAATTCTTGTCCTTTTTGCTTGCGAATCGTTGAGGGGAAATACTTTTCATAAAAAAATCTTTTTAAAATCCTCTCATGATATCTTGTATGCTTTCTCACCTAACGTCTTGACCTGCATTTGCCACCACCCGTAAGCATGTTCTTTTAACATGTACACTGCATAATTAACATTTTCCTCTTCAGCGCATCTCATGTATGTGAAGACCTTTTCCATTTCTATGATCAAATGCTCAGCAATCATAGGATCAGTTGTTCCCTTAAAACTGGGTGAAGATAGTTTCTTGAATTCCCCTATGTCACTTCTTAATTTTGAGTGTTCCTTGTTCTGATCATTCATCTGATTACAATCGATTTGATCTTGTTGTCTGGTGACTACAGACATCACTGCTTGCAACAGATCCATCAATGCATTATTGTATATTAAGTTTCCTGAGGTGGATGCACACGTAATTCTAGATCTCATTATTTCACATATTGTCTGGTTTAGATCCTTATCTCCGTTAGGAGGGGTTTTCTCATTACCTAAAGTCATATCTTCCTATACATAATAAAATGTTTTGGTCAACTATTATATAAGAAATAATTTCTAAGTCAGCCACATATATGCAATTTAAGCAATTATGAACTCAATCATTACCCAATATTATAACACAAATCAGTAATTACAAACCAAAAGTATATTATTAATATTTAACTTTTTAGTCCATACATATATCTGAGTATATGGGTTTACATATATACATATTTTCTACCAAAATATTCTACATTTACCAAAAGAGTGACTACTAAACCCATATACAGATATTACAAAATTATCCTAACAGTTATGCTCTATTTCACTGAAGAAGAGGAGTTGTTGGTACTAGACTCCTCGGTCGGCTCAGTCTCTTCTGTGTCCTGGCTATGGTCGGAGTCTGACATGGGGTCAGGATCAATGCCAGAAGCCCCTAATCCTTCAAGATCAAGGTCTGGACTAATACCCAGGGTATTCGACTCACCCTCAGAGGAGACAAGTCCTTGGTCATCACTAGGAAGCTAGGCTATAAGGGACTCCATGTCAGAGGGGTCGGATAAAATCATAATAATTTCTGAAGGTGATGACTCAATTAGAACAACTTATACTACTAGATCCTCATCCTCAGCATGATGAATCTATTATAATAACTTCTATTAGCTCGACCTCCGTTGAGTCTGGGGTCATATGGTTAGCCACTATCAAGCTTGGATCAGTCTTATCAGAAGTGTACCCTCAGTCTCTTAAGCTGGGTTCTCAGGAGCTGTCTATAGAAATCATAGAGCTAGACAGGGTATATGATAAACTGGAGGATGAATTGGTTCTCGTCATCCTATAAAAGAGGAACCATCCATCAGCTCACTGAAGTAAAAGGACAAAGTAAAATAAAATAAACATCTAAACACTCCTTAACGAACCTAAAAGGCTTTAATATAAAATATTTATATGCATACATATATATCACCTAATTGATCCATATGATAACACTCATCTAGATACACTATGACAACGTGCCCTACAAGGCTTCTAACTTCAAAACCTAAGCTCTAATACTATCTTACTGTCACACCTAAGAACTATAACAATAGAAATTCATAAAATACGAGGTACGTGACAGCAGCGACCTATGCACAAGACAATTCTTATGCATAAGTCAAGCCTGACACTTCATATCACATAGTTTATCATAAAATATTCATAAACCTGTTGATGATAGAAGTTCAGAGCAACTATATATATGCATATAATCGGTACTTACAACCCACGAGTTCACCGTTATAAGCATTACACAAAATAAAGCACATTCTTGACTGTATGTATCATTCAAAAAGGAGGCTTTCATATAACACCTCTCAGCAAAACGTCACAATCAAAAGCTTGAATGGTATGAAGCTACACTTGATCTAGAAAAAAAATTAAAATGACGGGGTGAGCTAGAGCTCAGTGAGAACATTTCCCACTAGAGTTCCTAGATAGCTAACAAAATAATAATAAGAATAATTCCCAGAATAACGAATTATAAGTTTTGCATCCAAAATTGAAGATAGCCAAATACGATCCAAATATCATAATATTGTTGTCTTTAAGAAAGAATGCAATAATTATATTTTCTTTCTTATGTGCAACTAAAATATTTCCTAAAATCAAACCTTTTTTGAATCAAGTAAACATTATGTTTGGTGGAAAATTTGTAGTAAATAAAATAAAAAAATTAGATTTGTATTCTCTCGATCTTAATTACAATTTGGATTTCTTGATTACAAAAGAGAGGAGAATTGATCTGAATTCTCCCCTTTGTTTAAATCTGGGTTCTTCACGATAGCGATGAGATGCCTCTCTCGAATGCGCACGTCGAGTTTGCTTCTCATTGATGATCCGAACGTCTTGTTTCACTGGAACAATTGAAGAACTCTTCACGAATTTTATGACTCAGAACGAGTGCAAAACTCTGTCAAAAGAGTTGATTGATCTTAACCGTAATTGGTTAGACAAGCCAAGGACGAAGAAAGCTTTAAGAATCTGCTGCTGAGAAGATGATCCGAAGAAGTTGATCTCTAGATCTCCAAAATACTCAAAGATCCAAAAGATTTCCCCTTCAAAAGCCAGCCAAGGATCTCTTCTTTGCTGCTAAGAAGAAGGATCCAAACTAAGCTGATTTTTTAGTTCTTTATAGGGGATTAAGGGGTGTAACCGCCTCCTTAATTCGCTCCTAAGTGTGGCTTATGGGATATAACCGCTCCTTAAATCACTCCTGAGTGGAGTTATGATCCTCTCAGATCGTGAAAAACGGTTTTGAAACCGTTCAGCTCGTGTTTGAACGAGTCAAACGTAAAATCTGCGTTCTGGTGTGAATTTTGCATTCAAACGCAGTATCCGGAAGCTTGAACATAGCGTCTGGAAGCTTAGACGTAGCATCTGGAAGCTCATTTATAGCAATTGAAAGCTGCGTTTGTAGCGAGTTGGAAGCTGCGTTGGCAGCTTTCGGAGGGTACGTTTGCGGTCGAACATGAGCTACGTTGGCAACTAGATCTGAGTTGCGTTTGCAGCGTTTGGAGCTGAATGTGAGTTGCGTTTGCACTGCGTCAGCGGTTGTGAACGCGGTGCGTCTTGATGCTGGTACGCGGGGAGGACTTCCGCGTCTTGATTTGAAGAGACCATCGATTTGCAGTCTCTTTCTGCCAAAGCGTTACAAAGATCGTCATTTTGTAATTTTTGCTTTAGCTCTTTGATATGTAAGAGTCGTCAGATTGTAACTTCTGATGTTGATTGTGAAGGTTGTTGATTAGAGCTTTCATCAGTTGTTGTGAAGATCGTCAGATTGTAACCTTCATCGATCTACATAAAAGTTTTTAAATTATAGCATTCTGAAAGCCGTTAAATTGTAACTTCCATTATCGGTGTTTGATGGGGATCAACTATCTGCGGTGATTTTTAGACAGCCTACACATTAAGAAAGAAAAAAACTACTAATTTATATAAAACCAGAGGATTATTATTTTTTTAATTTCACAGTCAATTGTTAAAATCTTAATTCTCGATGAGTTATTCATGAATGTAAAAGTCGCCCCATTGGTCACACTAAGGCTACTAATTATAGCACAGTAGCATGGGAATGCGTAAAATGCATCACATAACAGATAATTCCCGTGAATCGAATGCACCTAACACTGTCATAGGTTACTGACCAAATACAGAGGGGCCAAAACGAATTTCAGAAAGGCCAATATAGATGGGCCAATACAGAGGGGTCAAATAAAGGTGCATTCATCATATGGCAAGCAGAATCACTCAATAGTGGACTTTTTAAGGGTTTGAAAACATTAAGGATCACTTGTCAAATGAGTAACACCTTGCGTATTAGAGTTTACCGATATTTTTAAATGAAGTGGACAAGGGTAAAACTCCTCATCCTAGTTAAAACAGTTTACGGATTTTACTTTTCTTTATTTTTACATCCTAGTTAAAACAGTTTACAGATTTTACTTTTCTTTATTTTTATCAGATACTAAGTCACAGAAATTCTTTGAATCCGTTAAACTATTAAAATACGTTCCAAATACTTCATCAAAAACTTTCAGATAAAACAGTACCCATAATTATTTGAAATTTCATAAGAGCCAAATTCACTTTTCATATTTTTTTATACCTTGTACGAGGCTAACATCGTATTATAGGATAGACCACAATAGGAATAAATCAAATCTTTATATACATGAAAATGATATATTATTTTTCGATCACAAGATAAATCAAATATAACACTCATGCAAATTTCATATTATAAAATACTAGTGAGAAATGAACTCACCTC
>BQKN01061313.1:28154-98085 GCA_022839385.1 Asparagus kiusianus | reverse complement strand
TATATATATATATATATATATATATATATATATATATATATATATGGGGGCTATTACAATCTGGATTGACAGCTGATAATGACATTCGCATTAAGAATCGTACCGCTTGTCTTCCTGTCTATGGTTCTTTACGGATGGCTCGCTTCAGGGCCTTGTATTTTCCCCCCAACGCGAACAGATTGACCTCGGGTCAAATCAGCAAACTACACAACAAACTGCAGCTAAAGTATGTTATTTGTAAGGCCAAGACCCTGCTTATATAAAGTTCATAGAAATCAACTTGAATCAAAAGGCAATTGATTAACAAGCAAAAATGGATCAAGGGATTTGGGCAGGAGCAGGTTCAGCCATTGCCAGCATAATGTTCATGTGGGCGATGGCATCCCAATTCTTTCCCTCTCAATTAGAGACCCACATATACAAATACACAAGCAAGCTTCTTCGGGGTTTCTACCCTTTCATAGTGATCACCATTGCTGAGTACAGCGGGGAGCGTCTGACGCGCAGCGAAGCTTACAGTGCTATTCAGGCTTACCTCGGCAGCTCAGCCACCGAGAACTCGAAGCGATTCAAGGCTGAGATGGACAGAGACGAGAAGGTTGTGCTCAGCATGGATGAGAATGAGGAGGTTACCGATGAATTTGAAGGTGTTAAGGTTTGGTGGACGTCTACGAAGACCACAACCGAATCGAAGGGCTTTTCATGGTACCCCGCACCTGAAGAGAAGAGGTATTCTGTTTGCTCATGATTGTATTTTGAATTTGTTTGTTCTCCTGTTTGGTTTGTCAATAAGTATCAATTCCTCATAATTTTATATATTTGAAAGATGAGCTAAAATATCTCATGATCCTGCACTCTGCGTATCAGATACTACCGTCTCACGTTCCACAGATCCCATAGGCATCTAATCCACAACTCCTACCTCCAACACGTCATCAAACAAGGAAACGCCATCAAAACCCAAAAGAGACGGCGCAAGCTCTACACGAACAAATCCCGCTACAGCCGAGACAACTACTCCTACACGAAGCACGAATGGACCCACGTCCCCTTCGAACACCCAGCGACATTCGACCACATCGCGATGGACCCGATCAAGAAACAAGACCTCATCAAAGACCTCCTCACGTTCAGCGAGAGCAAGGACTACTACTCGAGAATAGGGAAACCGTGGAAACGAGGGTATCTGCTCTTTGGTCCGCCAGGGACAGGGAAATCCACGCTGATCGCCGCGATGGCCAACCTCTTGGACTACGACGTGTACGATCTCGAACTCACCGCGGTCAAGGACAACACGAAGCTGAGGAAACTGCTGATAGAGGCCACGAGCAAATCGATCATTTTGATCGAGGATATCGATTGCTCTTTGAACCTGTCGGGCAAAAGAGAGGGAGGGCCTGGGGAAGGGAAGGAGAAGAAAGACGACGGAGGCAGGGAGGAGGTGGAGGAGAGCAAGGTGACGCTCTCGGGGCTCTTAAACTTCATAGATGGATTATGGTCGGCTAGCGGCAGCGAGAGGTTGATAGTGTTCACTACTAATTACGTCGATAAACTGGATCCGGCTCTTATAAGGAGAGGGAGGATGGATGCGCACGTTGAGCTCTCTTACTGCACATTCCAAGGGTTCAAGGTTCTTGCGAGGAACTATCTGGGTATTGAGGATCACGCATTGTTCGGTGAGATCGAGGGGTTGATGGAGAAGAAGAACATTACGCCGGCCGACGTGGCTGAGAATCTGATGCCCAAGGCCGAGGGTCTTCAAGGGACGGGGAATGGGCAGGTCGAGGCTTGTTTGCGTGACTTGGTCCAAGCTCTTGAGGATTGTGAGCAAAGTCTTAAGGGTCGAAATCTGGTAGAGGTTTGTTAAACGTATCGCATTCCCTGATGAAGTTCAGTGATCTTATATACGTTAAGAAATTAATTAAGCTCTCAGAAGCTGCAGTGTGCTTTTATTTCTTCAGCGTTGTTAATCAATAATGATCTTCGGACGCTGCTGTGCACTGTGACCAATCTTGACGCATCACAAGCAGCATTTTGGTGCTCAACTGAAGTTGCAGGGTTTTGATTCTGGTGACCGTACGTATCTTTCAACAACGGGGTAACCATGCGCATGCTTGTGAAGGGTTTTTTCGGATGGTAGTCCCTGTATAAGTCCCTCAAATCACTAAATTTCTATTAGGTTCCTGAAATCCTAAGTTATATTTAAATTAGCCTCTCAAATCACTAAAACTGCTAGAAATTAGCCCCGCCAATCACGTGTCGAAGCAGGCAATTGGAGGGATTAGTTTGAAACATCTTATGAGAATCTAAGAACCTAGGAACGGTTTCGAGGATTTGGGGAACTAATTTCCCTCTAATTGTTACTTCCACACTTTACGTGAGGGACTAATTTCGAAATAACTAAGAATTGGGTGACCTATAATAACAATTTAATTGATTTGAGGGACAAATTTCAAAATAACCAAAGATTTGAGAGGGAGCCGATAGCAATTTCAATGATTTGAGGGGCTTGGTTCCGAGTCAAATGTGATTTGATTTAAGAGGATTTATGGAAGGGGGTTCCCGTTCCACTAGATCTTTAAAATTCAATAAATATTCGCAAAATAATATCCCAAAAAAAAATTGAAAAAGTCAAGACAGCCTTAAAAATTCATAAGAGTCCAGACCTTTTCATAAATTGCTAATAAAAATCAAATTATTGGTGGGATCCACAGACCACATTTCAACTATTTCATTTTATTTATAAACAAACCAGACTTGTTTGGCGTTCTCTTTTAAAAATTCACAACCCATTCTACTTTATATTCTTATAAAGATTGTTTGGTTCAGATCCTAAGATTATAGAATTTAGAATGTCATTAATAATTTCAAATCTATAGATTTTTGTACATGTCTTGAAATTTCTAATCTTTTATTTGATTCAACATGATTATAGGAAAGCAAAACCTAGAATTTATAATTTCTTATCTGTTTCAAACCCAAAAATATAGAAAAGTAGAAATTGTATGGATATTTAATGTCAAAAATTTTAGAATCCGGCAAATCCTCTCTAAATTGTAGGATTTAACAAATCCCGAAAGATCCTACTTTTTTTCATTTTATGGATACCAAATGCTAAATTATTTTTGAAACAAACACTCTCCGAGAATTTCAAATTCACCCTAAATACCAAATTTTTTGTTGAATCAAACTGACCCCCCCTATTTACCACATATAAATTTGAAATTTTAATTATTTGAGGATTCATTGTATCTTTGACATTGTCTTAAATCCAACAACTAAGCTCAGATGCGTGATGAGGTAATCAAGCAAGTAGCCCAGTACGTTGTACCTTTACATCATCTTTAATTTCTTGTACGCCAAGCAAAGAAAAGTTCATAAGAGGACTTGACTTCAACCAAAATAATTATACAAACGAAAAACTGAGCGAAATAAAACAAATAAAACAACAAATAAACATATAAAAGAACGTTGATTGCGACGGTAGTTTGTCCTTCGCTCCTTCCCTGCCTCCACACGTTCCGAGAAGCTTAAAATAATAAAATGTACTTTATATTAAGAAGTATTCCGGCATAAATCATGGGGTGGCACTAGAGGCACACCCTCAACCACACCTCCAACCACACCCCCTCTCTCATTTGCTACAGTGCACCGGACCTCACATGGAATTTTAAATTTTTAAAATCTCATGTGGGGTCCGGTGTACTGTAGCAAATGAGAGGGGGTGTGGTTGGAGGTGTGGTTGGGGGTGTGCCCCTATCATTTTCCTAAATCATGAAGGTCTAACGCACTAAGTTTTTTGAGAAAATGAGTGTCACTAATCTTATTAAGTGTAATCTTTAGATTTTTGGGTCCATGCAAACTTCTTATAATTTTGGTTTTTTCCCCCTAAAAACCACCTTTAAAATAAGATAATTATATCGAAACTTCTTTTTATTTTTAATTTGTACATAAATCACATTTAAAGTTGTTTTTTTATTACAATGAATCACCTCCCAGTCAAAATTTTCACTTAAAACTCAAAATTACTCTTAAAAACTCACATTCAATATACATGACTTAGTTTTTTAGTGTTCAGATCTCGTTAGGATACAACTCACTTACATTGAACTTGAATTTTTTTAAGCTTATTTTTAAATTTTTTTAGTGAAAATTTGACTAGAAGGTACTTGATTACAATAAAAACCAACTTTAAAGGTGGTTTATGTGTAAATTAAAAATAGAAGTGGTTTATGTGTAATTACCCTTTAGTTAAGGTGGTTTCTAGAAAACAAATCCTATAATTTTTAGGAAAAATTGCTTCAAGGCCCCAAAAATGAAAAGTTGATGTGTCCCAGCCCCCTGTATTATTTGTCATGTGTATTAGCCCCAAAAATGAGAACTCTGTGTGATTCAGCCTCAATTACAATTCCTAAGGGAATATATCCCCAAATTACCCCTCTCCTTCTCCAGATCTCTCATTCTCTTCCGACAAACTCATCTCCTCTTCCACCCTCTCTCTCCAACCTCGCTAGGAACCTCCAACACCGTCGCCACCTCCTCCACCTCCGCCTCCCCTCGACCTCTACGATTCCATCCTCAGTCGTAGACCCCGCCGCCACCATCGCGCCGCCTCTTCTTCTTCCGCTGGAATCGCTAGATCTGGAGGAATCTAGTGATATGGTGGGGTCGCTGGAATCGCTGGGATTGGCCGAGTTTGGTGGTGGGGTGGTCGGCGGTGGTGGAGGGGGAAAAATAATGTAGATATTTGGCACCCCTTTTTGTTTTTCGAAAAGCTGAAGTCTTTTGGGTTCAAATTTATCCTATCCGCATGTGTGCATCCTTTTGAGTTGCTTTCTATCCTTTTTTTCTCTCATTTTGTGTTGATTTTTGCTGGACGTTTTTAGCAAGTTGTGAGCTATAAGTGAAAAAAAAACATGTAGAAAACAGAGATTGGAGGTGGTTTGCTCTCTTTGGTGAAGGTTTTTTCAGTGGGCTATAACAATTTGTGAGCTTATAGTGTAAAAATAAAAGAAGAGCAGAGATTGGGTCTGATCCCCCCCTCTTTGGTGATTTATTTTTGGTGGATTTTAGCAATTTGTGAGCTTTAGTGGGTAAACAAAGAAAATAGAGATTTTGGTTTCTTTATTTGGGAGTTATGAGGAGATTGTACGTGATACTGGGTTTAGCTATTTCATGGATCTGATGGTGAGTTCAGTTATGAGGAGTTTGTGTTGCTTGCGAGATGACGAGGTCTCAGAAGGTGGAGGAGAAGAAGGCTAGGGTGGAGGAGAGCTTGATTGTGGAGAATGTAGGTTTGGTTTTATGCCATTGCTTTATGATTTGAACGAAAGTATTCATTTAAGAATAAAGTGAATTTATGTTAGTTCAATTTTTATCGTGGTGTATCATGTTTTGTAGTGTTAGTAATGTGAACTATAGAAAATTAATTGTTAACGTTTATCTGTTCCATGTTAAGTATAGTGGAGTAAATGTTAACTTTTTTTCTTTTAAATGTTAAGTTTTGTTAATTAGCTGTTAAGTTTTACCTATTACATGTGAACTATAGCCGATTAACTGTTAATGTTTAGTTGTTCTATATAAGTATAATTGAGTAATTGTTATCTTTATTCTTTTAAGTATTAAGTTTTGTAGATTAACTGTTATGTTTTACCTAATATATGTAAACTATAGTTGACTGACTGTTAACATTTACCTAATCCTTAAATATAATTGAGAATTGTAGTGTATCAAAAGATGAGATTGGGATATTACCACCAAATCTGTTGATTGTTTCACAAACGATTTTGTTGCTTCTTTACAATAAAGTGACCAACTACATCATGGCGAACAATTGGGAATAGAGTGAATGCCCTTATACAAAATTAAGACATTAAGGAAGAGCGGTCTTTAACATGTGAACATGGTTCAAGTTCATATAGTTAATATTTTAACCATAATATTTAGCATGTTAACTATTGTGGTTAGCATGTTAACTCTTGTGTTTAACATGTTAACTGTTGTGGCTAACATGTTAAGTCTTATGGATAACATGTTAACTCTTGTGGATAACATCTTGTGGCTATATGTTAACTCTTGTGGATAACATGTTAACTTTTGTGGATAACATGTCAATTCTTGTGGATAACATGTTAACTCTTGTGGCTATATGTTAATTCTTGTGGATAACATGTTAATTCTTGTGGATAACATGTTAACTCTTGTGGCTAACATGTTCACTGTTGTGACTAACGGTTATTTTTAACATGTTAACTATTGTGGTTAACATGTTAACTATAAGAGCTTAGATGTTAACTAATTATTTGAGGATTGGTCTTACGCAAAAATATGTAGATACAATCCCATACTGCTTGTTTAAGGCAACGTTCTCCTGCAACCGCGGTTGGGATTGGGAGAGCTCCAGGGTCTGGATGCGGAGGGAGGGGAGGGAGGAGGGGAGGGAGGAGAGGAAGGAGACTGAGGGGGTGTAGTCGGGGTTGGGGTGGGCCGTAGGCGGTTGGGATTTGGAGGTAGCGGCGGAAGGTCTGGAGACGAGATTCTTCCTCTGGCGTGAAGGCATGGACGAGATGGTGTTGAGCTTAGTTGATCAAGAAGCAGATAACCACTCATAGATTGACTTTTTGGAGGGCCAGCGTCTCGTTGACTGTGGAAGATCGGATCACTGCTCCTCTGGTTCTCTGATTTGAAGTCATTGCGCCGCAAATGTATCTGAAGCACCGCGAATTATACAATAGACTGAAATTATTACTCATAATTATGTGTTACTTTTTTAACTTTTTTCCAAAAGAAAAGTTTATTCTAGTAGTGTCGTAGATATTAGTATTTTTCTGTATTGAGTAACATGTTCCTTTTTGCATGAGATCAGGATAACATGTTCCATTTTGTAATTTATTTGGTAAATATCATCGGAAACATGTTAACTTTCTTTGTTCGTTTGTTAAGTTACACTGGTAACATATTAACTTTCACAGTTCGCTTGCTAACTATAATACGTAGCATGTTAACTTTAATTGGTAAATTGATAATTATATTCAGTAAACTGTTAACTATAATTCATTATCCATTGACTGTTATTTGTAATCCATTATCCGTTAACTGTTATTTCGGGTCAGATACACGTTAATATAGTTCTCATTTAACATGTTAACTATAATACGTAGCATGTTAACATAATCCGTTAACACATTAAAATAGAACTATAATACGTAAATTGATAACTATAATACGTAAATTGATAACTATAATACGTAGCATATAACACGTTGTTGTTAAAACCTGTTTCTCAGCCACGCTGTTGTTAAAACCACCTCGATCATGTTATCCACAAAAGTTAACATGTTATCCACAAGAGTCAACATGTTATCCATAATAGTTAACATGTTAGTCATAAGAGTTAACAAATTAGCCACAAGAGTTAACATGTTACCCACAAGAATTAACATGTTATCTACAAGAGTTAACATGTTAGCCATGGATTGAGCTCGATGATTTTAACATGTTATCTACAAGAGTTAACATGTTTAGTAATTTAATGTTAACTCTCTTTAATGTTAACTGTGAACATCTGTTAGTTGCTTGTTATGTTTGCGTGTTTAGATATTAGCTTTCATGTTTTAGATTTTAACCCTCTGTAACTTATTGCTTTTTAAGGTATGTCGATGTCATCGTTAGTGATAACAGCACAATTACATACTCGAAACTACTGTATTTGCTCCGCGGGGGAAGACTCGATGACAAAGTAACAGAGGCCATCTTAGATAGATTACGGCTTACGGCAATGGTTGCAGTTGCAGGAGAACGTTGCCTTAAACAAGCAGTATGAGATTGTATCTACATATTTCTGCGTAAGACCAATCCTTAAATAATTAGTTAACATCTAAGCTCTTATAGTTAACATGTTAACCACAATAGTTAACATGTTAAAAATAACCGTTAGTCACAACAGTGAACATGTTAGCCACAAGAGTTAACATGTTATCCACAAGAATTAACATGTTATCCACAAGAATTAACATATAGCCACAAGAGTTAACATGTTATTCACAAGAGTTGATATGTTATCCACAAAAGTTAACATATAGCCACAAGATGTTATCCACAAGAGTTAACATGTTATCCACAAGACTTAACTGTTAGACCCTAGAGGGGAGGTGATTAGGGTCTTATGCTAATCTAATCCGATTATATACCAATTAAAATTAATTAACAAGCTATCCTAGTAAGTATGAAATACAACAAGATATATGAGCTAGGATAAGCAATATGAACAACAAGAAATATTCTAGCAATGAGATATAAGCAATATATGTGCAAGGATATATAAACTAACACAAAGGTGACATAATCAAACTACAAATGTGATAGTGCAAAATAAACAATGCAAACACACAATATGATCACGGAGTTCGGACCTTCCGTCCTACGTCTCCGCTCCCCACTCTCGGGGAGAAATCCACTATCACAACCGGGTTTTCTACGTTCACCCGAATAACGTTTACACCTCACACTCGGTTTTCTAGCTAGCCGAAAACTTTACAATCACCACTCTTGCAATCCCACTCTACACCCTCTCAAGTGTTGAACTAGATGTGTCTCCCTCAAGTGCTCGGTTACAACCTCTCCCTAGGTTCGTCAACCGACGCCACTCCTCTTGGGACGATCCCCGACTCTCGCCATACACTTCTCTCGGTGTACAAGTGTATTACAAAGTGAATCTCACAATAAGACTCAATACAATAAATGTTTGTTCTCTACTATGGATGAGAACACAATGAAAGCTCACACTCAATTGTCACAACTCTCACCAACCCAAAAATATTATGAATGCAAATACAATAAGCTCAATTGGGTGTGTGTAACAATAAGATAAAATCAAATCTAACTCAAATAGCAAACTAGCAGTAATAAGAATATGAAAATCAATAATAAAATTGTTAGAGAAAAGAGTTAGAAAACTTCTCAATAGATCAAGAGGTAGAAGGAGAATAGTTGGATGCCCAAACACCAATAGATGATCTCCTCAAGCTCTTGTGAAATTGATTTCTCAAACTCAAACTTCCAAATTCTTAAAAGCTTCTTAAACACACTTAAACCAAATTAAAACCCTTGTTAAAACTTTTTTAAACTTGGTTAAAAACTCTCTTGGATGATGAAAATAGTTATGGCAAAGGGGTATATATAGGCTTGAAGAAACCAACCCCAAAAACCCTAAAAAACCATTAAAAAACAAAAATCAGCAACTAGCTGTTACTGTGTAACGGTCAACTGCTACAGTAAATTTGGTCGACCGGTGCGGTCGACCGCGAGCCATATGCAAAGTTGAGTAACGTCCAGAGAGTTTGGCGGTCGACCGCGGCTACTGTAGCAGTACGTACCAGTTTTGTAAAATCAATTAAAAATAGTAAAACAGCTCCAAAAAATATGAAATTTTGTGAGAAGGTTCTAGACATGTATAATAACATGTTAGAGAAATAATTTCTGAAAAATCATTTCCCAGTTGAGATAAATAAATGTTTGAACACAGATTTACAGTTTCTGAAAAACTGCAGACATACACGATTTTGTAAAATCAATTTGACACAGTAAATCAACTCCAAAAATAGTAAAATTTTGAAAAACATTTCTAAACATGTAGATAAACATGTCAAAGAAAGAATTTCTTGAATACTACTTCCCATTTATGAAAACTCATCTGTTTTGTAAAACATGCACGAACATGTGCACGAACAAAAACAAGATTTTGTAAATTCCATTAAACATAACAAATCAATTCCAAACTTGATGAAACTTTGCAAAATGTTTATAAACATGAAAAAAAACATGTTACAAAAATAAATTTTCAATTTTTATTTCTCAATTGTAAAAACTCATTATTTTGTAAAAACATGCATGAATATGAATTTGTTAAGAACATGTTTTTAACAAAAAGAGTTTAAACGCATATTGAAACTTTATGACATGTCTTCATAAACATTATAACACATGAATATAAAGTAAACATGATCAATAAAATAATATCACAAAGTTTTCTCAAAATAGCTCATTTTGTGAGAAAATTCAATATTGTGTGTGTATATGATATTGAGCTTAGAGTATTAAACACACATAATATAAACATATACTAAATATACCCAAGCTTGATGAAGGTCTTCAATGAGCATGACTTGGTAAACTTTGCGGAAGAAACTTGAACTTGATCTTTAACTTTAATTTGTATAACTTCACTCCACTATTCCGCCAACCTCCTCTTGATGTGATCGTGTAGGCTCAATTCCATCCAACCTCCAACACATTGTTTGCCTAGAATAAATATGAAAACACAAATACTAGACAAATAACATTAGCGGTAAATTGTTTGTAAATCATCATCAAAACAAGAAGGCTAACATTAACATGTTAGCTATAGCAGTTAACATGTTAAACACAAGAGTTAACATACTAACCACAACAGTTAACATGCTAAATATTGTGGTTAAAATATTAACTATATGAACTTGAACCATGTTCACATGTTAAAGACCGCTCTTCCTTAATGTCTTAATTTTGTATAAGAGCATTCACTCTATTCCCAATTGTTCGCCATGATGTAGTTGGTCACTTTACTGTAAAGAAGCAACAAAATCGTTTGTGAAACAATCAACAGATTTGGTGGTAATATCACAATCTAATCTTTTGATACACTACGATTCTCAATTATATTTAAGGATTAGGTAAATGTTAACAGTCAGTCAACTATAGTTTACATATATTAGGTAAAACATAACAGTTAATCTACAAAACTTTATACTTAAAAGAATAAAGATAACAATTACTCAATTATACTTATATAGAACAACTAAACATTAACAGTTAATCAGCTATAGTTCACATGTAATAGGTAAAACTTAACAACTAATTAACAAAACTTAACATTTAAAAGAAAAAAGTTAACATTTACTCCACTATACTTAACATGGAACAGATAAACGTTAACAGTTAATTTTCTATAGTTCACATTACTAACACTACAAAACATGATACACCACTATAAAAATTGAACTAACATAAATTCACTTTATTCTTAAATGAATACTTTCATTCAAATCATAAAGCAATGGCATAAAACCAAACCTACATTCTCCACAATCAAGCTCTCCTCCACCCTAGCCTTCTTCTCCTCCACCTTCTGAGACCTCGTCATCTCGCAAGCAACACAAACTCCTCATTACTCCTCATAACTGAACTCACCATCAGATCCATGAAATAGCTAAACCCAGTATCATGTACAATCTCCTCATAACTCCCAAAGAAAGAAACCAAAATCTCTATTTTCTTTGTTTACCCACTAAAGCTCACAAATTGCTAAAACCCACCAAAAATAAATCACCAAAGAGGGGGGATCAGACCCAATCTCTGCTCTTCTTTTATTTTTACACTATAAGCTCACAAATTGTTATAACCCACCGAAAAAACCATCATCAAAGAGAGCAAACCAGCTCCAATCTCTGTTTTCTACATGTTTTTTTTTTCACTTATAGCTCACAACTTGCTAAAAACGTCCAGCAAAAATCAACACAAAATGAGAGGAAAAAAAGGATAGAAAGCAACTCAAAAGGATGCACACATGCGGATAGGATAAATTTGAACCCAAAAGACTTCAGCTTTTCGAAAAACAAAAAGGGGTGCCGAATATCTGCATTATTTTTCCCCCTCCACCACCGCCGACCACCCCACCACCAACCCTACCACCACCAAACTAGGCCAATCCTAGCGATTCCAGCGACCCCACCCTATCCCTAGATTCCTCCAGATCTAGCGATTCCAGCGGAAGAAGAAGAGGCGGCGCGATGGTGGCGGCGGGGTCTACGACTGAGGATGGAGTCGTAGAGGTCGAGGGGTGGCGGAGGTGGAGGAGGTGGCGGCGGTGTTGGAGGTTCCCAGCGAGGTTGGAGAGAGAGGGTGGAAGAGGAGATGAGTTTGTTGGAAGAGAAGGAGAGATTGGAGAAGGAGAGGGGTAATTTGGGGATATATTCCCTTGGGAATTGTAATTGGGGCTGAATCACACAGAGTTCTCATTTTTGGGACTAATACACATGACAAATAATACAGGGGGCTGGGATACGTCAACTTTTCATTTTAAGGGCCTTGAAGCAATTTTTCCTAATTTTTATATTGCTTATTACTATGGAAAAAATATAGTGTTTTTAATATTTTCACTAAGATATTTAGTATAATTTAATGTAACAATGTCATGTTCTAATATTGTTTATTTCGGATCTTAATTTTATTAGAATGATAAATTTAAACTTTAAATATCAAAGTGAAAAATAAGCAAAACTCTAGGGTATTAGAGTAATATTTTTTATTAAAAAATAGTGTAACTTAGAAATTAAAGTAATATTTCAATTGCACGTGCATTTGAGTAAATACTTAGAAATGATGTCGATATGCCCTTCCTTCCTTTCTTTTTCTTTTTTAAAAGCTTTCTGATCGTAGGTTAGAAAAATGTATCTGCTTCACTTTGATATTGATTAATTCACATATATTTGTTTGTTTTTTTAATGTTACGGTGGATAAAAAGATGATCTGAGTGGACTTATAAAAAATAAAATAAAAGGAGGCAATGTTATGAAATAATGTGGACGTTCATTTAGTTTCCCAAGAAGTTGATATTCCCTTAATACATTAATCTTCTTCCTAGAACAACACAATGCATGTTCTTGAAAGACTAAGTTCATGAATGATTAATTAATATGATTCATGTATCATCATCTTAGTTTGTATATAAATAGAGGTATTCCTACCACACTTTGTAAGAGCAATGAATAACAAATGAAATAAAAATTTTCTCTACTTCTCGTTTACCTTTTCTTTTCTACTTTATTTGTTTTATAACACGTTATCAGCATGAGACTCTACCATTGAAACACTCTTCTTCAAGTCCATTAGATTCATCGTTGGGCACGTGTTGATATTTTGGATAAATTTTCGAGGTATAATTTCTCTTTCCAATTCAATTCATTCTTCACTATGACTAACATTACAAAACAAGAATTTACGCCACTTGATATTTCTGGAAAGAACTATTTATCTTGGATGTTAGATGTTGAAATACGTCTTGCTGCAAAATGTCTTGAAAATACTATTGTGGAAGAAAACGAGACATCAAATCAAGACCGTGCCAAAGCTATGATTTTCCTTCGTCATCATTTGGATGAAGGATTAAAAACTAAATATCAAACTGTAAAATATCCACTTACTATGTGGAATAATTTGAAGGAGAGATTTGACCACCTGAAGTTGGTCGTGCTCCCAAAAGCCCGGTATGACTAGCTTCACTTAAGGCTATATGATTTTAAATCAATCAATGAGTATAATTCTGCAATGTATAAAATTATCTCTCAATTGCAATTGTGTGGAGAAAATATCACTGATGATGATATGTTAGAAAAAGTATTCTCCACCTTTCATGCCTCGAATATGCTCCTGCAGTAGTAACATCGAGAGAGAGGATTTAAGAAATACTCTGAATTGATTTCATGCCTCCTTTTGGCTGAACAAAATAATGAATTGTTATTGAAAAATCATGAATCCCGACCTACTGGTTCTAGCTCATTCCCTGAAGCCAATGCAATTAAATCTCAAAATCATGGTCGTGGGCGTGAACATGACCGTGGAGGAGGCCGAGGACATAGCCGTTATCATGGACGAGGTCGAGGTCGTTGTAGGTGGTAAAAATTACCTTTGCAGATAAGCCTGAAATCCACCTGCGTATTCGAGTCGTCCGCACAACGTGAAAACTAGGCTCACTCGTGTGCTTGACTCGCCAGCATGAGCTAAGACCACGCAATCACCAAATTCGCCCACGCAACTGGCAATCCACCAGGCGATCAGAAACTCACCTACACACTTGACTCGCCCGCACGAGTTAAGTTCACTCAAGAGTCAAACTCCTCTGCATGCCCAGACGATCAGCCAGGCGATCAACATTCTAACCACAGACTCGTCAGGGTACTTGGCGGCCGCGATATCACGTCTAGGGATGGGCCTTCCCATTTCCCACGACGTGAAGGGAATGAGCATAGTACTCCGAGCCCATCAAGCACCTGCCCACAGTACGAATGACCAGCCAAATCCATACAATCGCCAAACTCGCATGCATGCTTGACTCGCCCACACGAGTCAAGATCATCCAAGTGACTAAAATTCGCCTGCTTACTCGACTTGCCTGCACGAGTCAAGAGCTGAATTCGCCCGCGCTAGACGAACTCGCCAAACTCGCCAAAGTACCTTGCACCCATAATATCACGTACAAGGATGGGCCTTCCCATTTCCCGCGACATGAGGGGGCGAACTACAATGCTCCGAGCCCATCACACAGCCGCTCACGGTACAAGTGAGAAGCATGGTATCTCCCAACAGTACATGGTCACATCCCATGATTCAAGGGATCGACCACGCCGTCTCTCCTCTATTTAAGAGCCTCTCCTAGCTACAGGAAGAAGGTTCGTAGTTAATTGATTAATTCAATCAGTTAGCTGGACCATTAGCTCTCAACTCTCAACTGAGTTGGCGATAGGCTCTTTGCATGATCTTTGCACTGTAGCACCTTCTCCTAGCTTCGGGCCATGATCGCCATGGAACTCGAAGACTCGAACTCGACCAGCACAAGCTTCTACTGCGTACTGAAGCTCACCAGCAACCTAGATCGAATCGTCCAAGGGAAACAGACTCGATGCGAGAACCGAGCGAGGTGTCCTATCGCTACCAAAGTCCCCATGATAAACAAGGAGGACATTCCCTCCGCTTCTGTTATAATTTTGATTCATTAGTTTGTAATAAGCTATTCTTATCAATACAAATGAAATCTTTATTTCGGAAAATCAAAATTTACACATACAGAAGATAGCGACCATAGTGAGAGAAACTATTTTCTCAACCGAAATGGTGGTAGCTTAGTTCGACAAGGTTGTTGTTTGGATGACCGTGGAGTCCCTAAAAATCGAGTTCGACCAAGCTAAGTATGAAGAGTACTTATCTTCCTCCTCCTTGGGTGGAAATGCGTCTCGTGAATGCCACAGAGTTGTGCGTAGAGGCCAACCTGAAATGGTCAAAGCCTCCGCACCTGAGGACTCTATTCGAGTCACGCCAGGGGAGCCTATTCCCTTCGAATTGATCGAGGCCAAGCCAGAGGTCAAGAGCATAGGGCAAAAGGCTGCCAGATGGGTCGCCAAACGACCCTCGCAGACCCCCGCTCAGGGAGAGATGGTGGTCCATCTTGGTGCAGACCACGCCATCACGGTCTGCACGGACGCTCCTCTCTCTAGAAGAGCCTGTCAGCGGCAAAGACAGGTCCTCACCTAACAGAAGGCCTAAACCTTCGCCTAATACGACAGCCTGAATTATTATTCGGGTCTGAAAAGTGCAAGACATAGAAGCAACCCTCCCAATGTTGATGGTCTTGCCAAATCAGGCGAACCCTCGTGTTCAGGCAGACTTCGCTCTGATCGTAATATCCCACGTTTCGGCGGGTCTGATATTTCTGACAAACTTGGCCACCCAGGCGAACCAATCAAAACGAGCAAGCCTGCCCACTCAAGTGGGTTTCATTTCTCAGGTCACATCCCTGATGCAAACAGACTTCCCAGAGCAGGCGAACCCTCGAAGTTAGGCGATCCCTCGAAATCAGGCAAGCCTCACCGAGTCCACTCGACGGGTAAGCGTTGTGAGCGAACGAGCCTTAACAACAAAGGTGGAACAGTCGGCGATATCTCACAAACTCTCCTGCATGAACAAAGGGTCAAAGTTCGCCCGTAGGTAGGAACTCGTCCGAGCGTGAAGACTCGCCTGTTAAGGTGAACTCGCCTAACTCCAACACTTAACCATTCCACCTAGTGCATGTAGGAGAGTTCATCCAAACCTCTCTCACGCGATCGCTTGGTTGACCCCTCTGATGCTAGTGGTTGTCGCCAACCACCTGCGGAAGATCTATGAGGCTACCTAACTCGCAAACGCATCATACATGAGGTGAATCCTTAATATCACTGTGAAAGGCTTATCTAAACAGTACTCGCCAACTGCCAGTGTATAGGAACGGCAAAACCTTCGGTGTTCGAAAGGCTCACTCAACGTCCTTCCCAGCCGAGATCTTCTCGTCGAAGGCGTAGCCACCAAAGGAGGCGCGTCGTCGATGATTTAGAACTCTCGTCCGCTACTGTTAACATGATGAGGAAAGGTAAAAATACACTTTGAGAGTCTCCAAATTTGGACTCCTTCCTAGGGCCCAGTCACCCGCTGGTTCAACGCGAGTGTGATGGTATATTCTTGCACACCCACAGTCGTACGGGAGTAAACATCCCGCTCGACTACGCTCTCCTAGAACCCCCTTCTAGTGGTGAAGAAGAAGTTTGTTCGGCGGCGGCCACATCCCAGACCTCGCATTCGAGCCACGGCGAGTTAGCAAAGATGTACATGGATGAAACCTCGAGTGATCAGACGATCACTCAAAAGTTTGAAGAACATCAGGTCGCCATCGAGTCCATAAGAGACATGTTGGAGCAACTGCTGAATAAAAAGAAGAAAAATAAGGTCACGCGTACCCCACGGAGGCCGGTGGGAGGCAAGGAATGGGAACCCGCTCCTAATCAGACGACTGAATAGGAGGATAATGTTGAACTCCTGTCAGATCACTCCTCAAAGTCATCGACAGGGACGTCGTGCTCCGGGGGTACTACCCGGGACAAGAGATTCGACGAGTTCCAAAGCCAACTCAATGCCGTAAAGCTCCAACAAAATATAAACAAACTGGGGGTGATCAGGCTGTACCCTATCGAGTGGGACACGGTCCCCTACCCGGTAAAATTTAAACCCATTAGTTTGGTACAATTTGATGGTAAGGGCTCCCCTTCATAGCACATCTACTACTTTATGGCTCAGATCAGATTCCTCACCAGGAACGACGCCATCCTCACCCAGCTAATCATCGGCACCCTCAAAGGGGTAGCCTTCGAATGGTTCCACAAATTGGAACCAGGCTCTATTAAGTCATGGGCCGACGCGGAAAGACTTTTCTTAGCCCGCTTCTTCGATGATGATACCGAGGTGTCAATGACCACCCTCCTAGCCGAGAAGCAAAAGAAGTCGGAGTCGGTCAACGACTTCGTGAAGAGGTTTAGGAACCGATCAGTTCATGAAGAGATCAAGGGATTAAGGGGTCTCCAGGGAAGATTAGCTTACATCCGGAGATTCATTTTAAATCTTTCGGGTAAATGTCAACCCTTCTCCAAACTGATGAAGAAAGGTATCTCCTTCATGTGGGATGAGATCTGCTAGCGGGCCTTTGAGGAGATCAAAGCTTACCTCTCGAACCCACCCGTCCTGGCAGCTCCGGTCTCAGGAAAGTCATTCCTTATCTACATACAAGCTATGGAGCACTCTTTGGGCGTTCTCTTGGCACAAAATGATGATGCCAGCTATGAGCAAGACATCTACTACCTGAGTAGAACTCTACAAGGCGCCGAACGACGATACCCTATGGTCGAAAAGGAGTGTTTAGCCTTGGTATTTGCCATCCAAAAGATACGACATTACCTAGTCGGCCAAACCATCCATATCATTTCCTGGATGAACCCCATCCGAGTCTTCATGACACAGCCCGCGGCCTTAAACTGGTTCTTGACCAGATGGGCGCTCCTACTGTCTCAGTACGACATTCACTTTATACCGTAGAAATCAGTCAAAGGGCAGGTCATCTGCGATCTCATGGCTAGTCATCCGCTGGGGGTGAAAACTAACCTATTCAAAGATTTGCCAGATGAACCCCCCGAAGTCAACGTGACCTCCCTAGCAGAAGTTTGGCAGATGTTCTTCGATGGTGCGTCTCGCATCGGCACGAGTGGATCTATTGTTGCAGGAGTGGGGTGGTCATCACTTCCCCGCATAACCACGTATTACCTCGAGCCTTCTCTTTAACAGAGTCATGTACCAATAATGTGGCTGAGTATAATGCGCTACCCATTGGACTCGAGCTGGCAAGAGAGTTAGAGATAAAGCATCTTGAGGCCTACGGCGACTCTCAGCTTATCGTTAGGCAGATGACAGGAGAATACGAGGTTAGGAATGACGATCTAATCCCACTTCGTAAAGCGGCTACCAAACTAGTTGAGTCATTTAAAAACTTCCGTATTGAGCATGTGCTTCGTTCCAAGAACACGCACGCGGACGCCCTCGTGTCCTTAGCGGTTAACTTGGCTCAACCACTAGAGATGACTCAATGTGTCACTATAGTGAGCCGACGACTCTTTCGACCAGAGGATGTTCTAAAAGTGAACGCTACTCACCAGGCTCCGGATCAACTTGACCTGAAAGACTGGCATCTCCCGATCATCGACTACGTTTTATACGGCATGTTACCTGAAGACGCTAAGGAGCGAGAGTCTGTCCGCCAACGCGCCTCAAGGTTCTATTATGACTCGACCACAAAGACGTTGTATCATAGGTCGTATGATGGCTTGTTACTTCGATGTCTCTCAAAGATCGAAGCACAAGAAGTGATACGTGAAGCCTATGATAGCACATGCGGAGACCTAAGCTGTGGGATCGTCTGTGGAGGATAGGCTACTTTTTGCCAGGGATGGTTAGCGACGCAGTTGCTTATGCCAAACGATATCACGTATGCTAAATCAATGCTAATTACATACACTGACCTCCTGAAGACCTATATATAACAGTAGCGTCATGGCCGTTTGAAGTATGGGGAATGAATATAGTTGGGCCGATATCCCCGCCATCAGCAATGGGTCACCGGTTCATTCTGGCAATCACCGACAAATTCTTTAAATGGGCCGAAGTCGTCCCCTTAAGAGAAATCAAAACCAATGAGGTGATCAAGTTCATCAAACATCACGTCATATATCGATACGGCATACCTCGACGTATCATTCATGACAACGGCACATAATTCGTTAGTCATGCATTCACCCGGTTCTGTGACAAGTTCAGAATTCATAACCTTTCCTCTATAGTCTATAACCCTTTGGTGAACGGTTTAGCCGAGGCATTCAATAAATCAATCGTTAAGATCCTAACCAAGCTGACTTCCAGTAGCAAGCGCAATTGGAATGAGAAGCTTAGCGAGAGCTTATGGGCGTATCGCATAACAGTTCTTATGCCGACTGGCAACATGCCTTACTCATTGGTATATGGCTGTGAAGCGGTGTTACCATTAGAGATTCAAATTCCATCCCTCCGTATCGCCCTAGCGACAGGAATGACGACCGAGGATAATCATCAATGACGTCTCGCAGATCTTGAAGCGTTGGATGAAAGACGGCTTGAAGCCCAACAACACATTGAGTTCTACCAAGCCCGAATAGCTAAGGCCTTCGACAAGAAAGTCAAGCATCGATACTTCAAGGAGGGAGAATTGGTCCTTGTCATTCGACAACCGATGATTCTTACTTCCAAGAAGAAAGGCAAATTCCAACCCAAATGGGAAGGACCGTTCGTGATAGAAACAGTCTATTTGAATGGAGCTTATCACCTTGTCAAACCAAATGGCGATAAGATCATGATGCCTATCAATGGCAAATTCTTGAAGAAGTACTACTCTTTTTACTCCCACAAGTGCACGAGTCTAAACTGCCCCTTTCCCCCTCCAACTGGTACACGAGGCTAAATTGTTCCTACTTTATATACTCCAACGTACTCGTGAGTATGAGCCACTGCTTACGGGAAACCCCTATAAGACACTACATAAAGTGTTCTTAGGGATAACCCAGATCCCCATTCGGTCAAACCTTTCGACAGTTAGGACCAAAGTCGATTATCAAGTTAAATCCCCACCTTTGATAGTTGTTTCTCCGTCAGTCTCATTCAATTGGATGATGGATCTCTCGAAACTATCACGTTAACTATTACCTCTAGAAAAATCAACTTACTAATCCTCTCCAATAGGATGGTAAGCCCATAGAGTTACTCACATCGCAACAAACAACCTACAAATTCCCTCCCATGGGATGATAGGCCCTCATAGTTGCTCCGATCGTAACAAGATTCTATCGGTTAATGATTACCTCTGGTAGAGCAGGCTCCATCATTCCCACGAATGACACTGCCCAAGTAGTAACCTACCATGTGACACGTTGCTACTCTGGTCAGTCGTCACACTCATACGTCCCTGAATGATCCGACCTATTCCGAGCGTTCTAATATTCTTTTAGAACAATCGATGGGTAGCAGCCTACCATGCGACGGCTCCTACGACAATCAATCACCACACTCCTACATCTCTGAACGATTCGATTATCCTGACATCATCGTCCTTGTGGGCGACGATGTTCATTAAGGGTGGCTTACCAGGCGACATGCTCCAGTCGACCCCTGAACAGCAACCCGCCAAATGGCGAGTCATTGTTGGGACCCTTATTTAGTCGCATGAACAAGCAACCGCTCTGTTTGGGTTAGATTGTTAATCTTTAACATCTCAAACCCGCCTGAACTGCAACGCGAGAGTCGGGGTTAACTCAACCCCGCGTTTCAGACAGCCAAGGGTGGAGGAGGATCCTAGCAACTAAGTCTAAGATAAACTCCTCGAAGGCTCGCCACACTGCGAAAAATAGTGTAGATAGCTCGACTCAAGCGACAAACAGCAAAGGCGAGTACAACAGAAGGACTACCAAGGATCAACCAAAAAGTCCTAAGTACAGATCAACATAGAAAAGAAAAAGAAAAGCAACATGCGCAAAATAGAGAATAACCACAAGCGTAAAACGCTATTACGGATAGAGTTTTTTTTTTAGATGTAGCAAGTAACAATGGTAGAACCAAAAAAAAGGAAGGCAAAAGCCTAAACTAGCTTCGATAGGCTGAAGGAAGCTATCTTTACCTTAACTGCCGCAAGATTCTTAGCATGCTGAGTCGCGACCTTCTCCTCTTCAGTCTGGCAGAGCTTGTCAAGAGTGGCTTAGGCATCCTATTCTTCCTGTCGGAGGACCTGAAGAGCCTTCAATTCCTCCTCAATAGCATGATAGACCCGCATTTTATCACGCTCAAGCCTCTTTAGGTTCTCCTCTCCTTGAAGGGACCCGGTGTCCGAGAAGAAGGCGGCATCATAGTTGGCGATCATCTGGTCCAGCAAGTCACGGTGTCTCTTGCGAAGATGCGTGATGTAAGCCTCCTTGGCCGATATGCTCTCCTCCCGATCCTTGTGCTCAAACTCCCAATAGATCCGAGCACTGATCAGAAGTGACGTCGGCTCATCGCTGGGCTTCGCTTGGACCAGTTCCTCCAGACGATATAGGAGTTCCCTCAAGCGATTGAGCTCTCTCCCGCACTGCCTAGCCAATTGAGTGCCCCCTAGGTGCCGGATCTCTTCAAGACAACCGGCGACATAGGGAAGCATGTCGTAGCATCTGCCGCGGCCCTGGCTGATGAGGGTGGCCGTCCTTTGAAAGTCATCCTCTAACCACTTGAGGATGTCAAACGTCGGGTTAGGGTTAGGAGCAGCCGGCACCACGATAGCTTCGGCGGCATCGGAAGAAGAAACGACCTCCTTGCCCTTGGAAGCGCTCGGCTTGGTCTCAGGAGCCATTGTTCGGGACAAAGAAGCCTCTGCAAGAATTCTCTTCAGATAAAACTTCGTGAGCACGAGAACTCTACCAAGAGAGTAGCGGACACACTATATAACTAGGATCCGATGGTTGAGATTCGCCAGCTCAAATGAATCAAGCCGATCAGATCTCCAGCGGCATTTCAAGTTCGACGCCCATAAAAGCCTCGGCTTTTGGGACTCCAAACCGACAGTTCGGATCAAGTGCGGAAGGTGAAGTGCTCCTTCACTTCACAATTAATGAGGATTGACATGCCCACATCGCCCTAGCTAGCAAGCATTTGGGTCCGCAGGCGGACGCGCAGCACAAACTCGCATGTGCTTGAGTTTCGCCTATGGTACAAACTCGCCCGCGCTTGATTTTCGCTTACAGCACAAACTCACCTACGCTTGAGTTTCACCTATGGTACAGACTCACCTGTGCTCGAGTTTCGTCTATGGCACAAACTCGCCTACGCTTGAGTTTCACCTATGGTACAGACTCGTCTGTGCTCGAGTTTCGCCTATGGTACAAACTCGCCTACACTTGAATTTCGTTTATAGCATAAACTCGCCTGCACTTGAGTTTCGGTTATAGCACAAACTCGCCTGCGCTTGAGCTTTGCTTGTAGCACAAACTTGCTTGCAGCACAAACTCGCATGCGCTTGAGTTTTGTCTGTGGCACAAACTCGCTTGCGGCATAAACTCGCCAGCAATTAAGTTTGCCTATCGTATGAGTTATGCGTTGAATAGCGACACAACAAAAAAGAAAAGAACAAAAAAGTGTGGGTGCAACGTCTCAAGAAATCGAGAAAGCGCGAAATTCATTCATTAGCTATTTCAAGATAATATATTTGAACAAAGTTATGATTTTACAATCCAGCTAGTCATAACATTGCACTCAAGAAACAAAAGATTGAACAGGACGTCTTGAATCTACTCTAGAAGTTTAAAAGACGCAAGCTTGGTTCTGACCGCGGCTGTCTTCTCCGCATGCATAGTGTGAGCTTCGTCCTCTACCTCCTGCTGGACCCTTGCCTCGAAAGAAGCGTTAGCGGTGGCATCCTCCTGGTGCAACATCGAGAGAATACGCCTCTCCCTTGCAAGAACACCATGCACGGTCTCGCTCTGAATGCGTAGGCCCGTCAAAATCGATTCCCCCTCGGCATATGAGATCATGCCCAAAATAATCGAGGAAACAGTAGACTCCATGTCAGTTTGCAATAGGTGTTGCCGAAGACCCAAATGACTGATAAGGGATTCTTGGTCTTCTATGTCTCGCCTTCGGCACTCTCGGTGCCACACTGCGCGACGATGGGCTGAAGCCAAGAATAGCGTCACGTCAGACTCCAAATTCACCTGTCGCAGAATTTCTAACTTTGTTAAGAGTGATACGAGTTGCCGTGCGAGCACCCTTTGGTCGCGGAATTACCAAAAGGTGGGTTGAGAAGAGGATGACCGAAACACAAGAAACAATTCAATATGGCGAAGGAAAATACCTTCTCTAGATTATGAGTATGAAAAGATTACAATCCCTCTCTCACAATCTCACTAGAATTGAGAACAACCTCTCAACTCTCTCTCTAAATCCTAATACAATTATTAGAATTTCTCTCTCCCTTAGGTCTGATTGTTTAGAACCCTAAAACAATCCTATTTATAGATGTGCAAACGTGGATGGCAATCTTGTAAATAAATAAGCCCAAAAGAATCAGGAATCCCTGTCAAAACAGAATTCAAAACGAAACAGGAAACCCAGAAATCACGATCCGGTCGACCGTCAGGCTTGGTCCGGTCGACCGGCCAGAGAGTTTTCTCAAACCCTACATCGTGCAGGTTTTCTGGTCGACCGGCATGTGTGCTGCGGTCGACCGGACAGAGATCTGTCAGTCTTCCCTGTTCTTTTGCGTTTTGCTTCTTCCGACTTCTTTCGCCGTCTTCTTTGGCTCCATCCACGCTCCTATTCTCAAGATACCATGAGAATCACCTATCCTCAAGCTCCCATGAGGATCACTAAGCTTCCGAGGCAGGTAAGAAGATACACCTGTATCAAAGAGTAACTCCAAATTGAGGAGTCTCATCAAACAGCGTATGGCGAGCCTATAGTCACCCTGGTACCGGATGCGGGCCACGCAATCTGAGAGAGACTGCTTTAGATCCGCAAAGGTACCACGACGCTGATCGATGAGCGAGATCATCCGCTTCACAGCGTTCTCCAATTCCTCAACTTGGAACTGCAAATTAGCAGAGTCCGAGGGTTGAGATCCCGAACCGCGGTCAGGTATAGGAGCCGAGGAAGAGGCATCATTCTCCATCTTCTTTGAGGCAGATGTCTTTGCTCGTGGCACCATCCTGAACAAGAAGGGAATGATGAACACCGTGACCTCTTCAACAAGAAGGGAGGGCAATATATAACGTACGATCCAAGTGCACTCCTTTTGTTCAATGGCCTAGATCGGGCGTGAGGAACGAAGAGCTTCTGTTACACCGCCTTGAATGCGAAGCGACGTGCCAACGTCAGCCCAGCTGGCAAGCACGTGAGACCGCAACCGGACACATGGCTAGCCTAAATCAGCATTCATCTCACCTGTGGCTTGATTTGCCTATGGCTGAAGTTCGCCTGTGACTACAGTTCGCCCGCGACTTGAATTCGCCTATGGACAAACTTCGCCCGCGACTTGAATTCTCCTATGGCCAGACTTCGTCCGCAGCTTGAATTCTCCTATGGTTAGAATTCGCCGATGGCTCGAATTCACTTATGGCTAAAAGTCCACTCACGGCGGCCTCACAGAGAAAGATAAAAGTTGAAGGATAAGAGGCAACAGTAATAAGGAGGAGTATATGCACAAACACATTTGGGAAAGCAAAGGGGCATAACATTCATCCGATTCTAAGACAATACATTTGAACAAAGTTATAATTTTACAATCAAACAAGCTATAACGTTACATTGAAAGCGAAATGAGACAAAATGTCTTGACACTACTTTAGCCCTGAGAGCCTAGTCCGGCAAACTGAAGGACGCAAGCTCAGCTTTGATGGTGGCCACCCTTCTTGAGTGATCCTCCTGGGCTTTGTCCTCAGCCTCCTTCTGAGTCCGAACCTCGAAGGTCGAAGCGGTAGCACAATCTTCCTGATGTAGCGTCTCAAGATTTTGAGTTGCCTTTTCGATGGCCCTACCAGCATTCCAGCTCTCAAATTAGAGCCCCCTCAAAGTCGTCTCTGCTTGCTCTAACTCAGCCTTCAAACGGGAGATGGTGGAAGTAAGGACATCCATCCGGGCCTGTAGTAAACGTTGTCAGTCCGTCAAAAGGAAAAGGTGGGACTCCAAGTCAGCTATATTCCGCGCCCGCACCTCCTGTTCCCATGTCCCCCGACACCGGGCGTGAGATAAGAATGGCTCCATGTCAGCCACCGGATCCACACGCAACAAGGGCTCCAAGCGCGTCAGTTGCGATTCTAAGTAAAGCAGCCTCGTCATACAATGTGTAGCGAGTCGGGATTCGCCCAGCCGCCTAAGGTCGGCCACGCGATCCAAGAGAGACTGTTTGAACTCAGATTACGCCCCCAAACCAAGACTAACGAGGGAGATCACTTGCTTCACAGCATTCTTCAGTTCTTCAACATGAGCCGGTATAGGAAGAAGTTATGAAGGAACGGGCCATTGGCCACTGGCAAGCATCGCGATAGGCGGAACCTTGAGGCAGAGCCCTACTTCAGGCATTGGAGCAGATTGTGAAGTGGACGCAGCTGCAGACTCCCCAGATTCATCATCCGAGACAAGGATAGGCTCAGGCGAAGACCTCTCGACAGCTCTAGGTGAGCACGGTTCGGTTCGGGTCGGGTTTTACCAAATTTTGAACAACCGAACCGAACCGCATATAATTCAAAACCAAACCGAACCGTTGTAAGTCGGTTCAGTACGGTTCGGTTCGGTTTGTTCGGTTCTAACTTCATTTTTAGAATGATTTAAGCAGTAGACTTGCCAAATACTAAATCAAATAGAATATATCGTGACGGGTAAGAGATCCCTGTTTGGTGGAAAATTTAGGAGTAAAAGAAACGAAGGAAAATTGATCTGTATTCCTTTAATCTAGATTACAATTGGATTTCCTGATTATAAAAGAGAGGAGAATGATCTAGATTCTCCCCTTTGTTTAATTCTGGGTTCTTCACGGTGGCGATGGAGTGCCTCCCTCGAATGCTCGCGTCGAGTTTGCTCTCCGTTGACGATCCGAACGTCTTGATTCACTGGAACGTGGTCTTCTCCTCACGATTTGACGCTGTGGAGGACTTGCGTGGCAAGTTTGAAACTCTCGACGAGTTGATAACTCTGAACGAGTTTAAACTCTTGAAAAAGAGTTGATTTAAACCAAAAATCGGTTAATAGCCAAGGATGAAGAAGCTCCTGTTGCCGAACGTTGTTGAGGGATGACGTCGATCTCCTTAAAAACCTGCCCAAGGATCTCTTATGTTGCTGCCAAGAAGTTCCAACAGACCGACCTCTGAACTGAATTGATTTTCAGTTATTTATAGAGGATTAAAGGGTATAACTGCCTCCTTAATTCGCTCCTAAGTGGGGCTAATGGGATGTAACCGTCCTTAAATCACTCCTGAATGGAGTTGTGATCCCCTCAGATCGTGGGAAACGGTTTTGAAACCCTTCAGCTCGTGTTTGAACGAGTCAAATGCAAAATCTGCGTTCTAGCGTGAATTCTGCGTTCAAACGCACTGTCTGGAAGCTTGAACGCAGCGTCTGGAAGCTCAGACGCAACAATTAGAAGCTGCGTTGTTAGCGCTAGCAGCTGGATCTGAGCTGCGTTTGCAGAAATTTGGAAGCTGCGTTTGGTAGCGGATGGAAGCTGCGAAGCTGCGTTTGGTAGCGGATGGAAGCTGCGTTGGCAGCGCTAGCAGCTGGATCTGAGCTGCGTTTGCAGTGATTTGGAAGCTGCGTTTGCAGCGTTGGCAGCTGTATTTGAGCTGCGTTTGCAGCGATTTGGAAGCTGCGTTTGCAGCATTGGCAGCTTTATTTGAGCTGCGTTTGCAGTGATTTGGAAGCTGCGTTAGCAGCGTTGGAAGCTGCGTCTGAGCTGCGTTTGCAGCGATTTGGAAGCTGCGTTGGCAGCGTTAGAAACTGCATCTGAGCTGCGTTCGTGGCTATGAACGCGGTGCGTCTTGATGCTGCTACGCGGGGAGGACTTCCACGTCTTGGTTTGAAGAGACCGTTGATTTGTAGTCTCTTTCTGTCAGAGCATTGCAAAGATCGTCATTTTGTAATCTTTGCTTTAGCTCTTTGATATGTGAGAGTCGTCAGATTGTAACTCCCGATGTTGATTGTGGAGGCTGTTGATTAGAGCTTTCATCCGTTGTTGCGAAGGTCGTCAGATTGTAACCTTCATCAATTTACGTAAAAGTCTTTAAATTATAGTCTTCTGGAAGTCGTCAGATTGTAACTTCCATCATCGGTGTTTGATGGGGAATCAGCTATCTGTAGTAATTTTTAGACAGCCTACAATCCCATGGATATTAAATAGTAGTATTTCAGGGGTTGCCGACTTAATTTGGAAAAATAACAGGGAAAAAAAACAAAATTATCATCCATAAAAATATATATACCAGAAAACAAATTAAGGATCATTATCAAAGCACAAACTCAGAAATCATAAGAGAATAGGTGTGCATAAATGAACAGGAAACTGATAGGCTGATATCTCAACTTACTAGTTGTTGTATCCAATGAAATAAATCAAAACTAAAGAATAATCGTAGTTAGAAGCTTGAAGAAGAGCAAAAGATAAAGTTTATACCACGGCCTCGGCGACGACGACGGGTGCGGGTGTCCCCCCAAAGCCGAAGATAGATCTTGAGCCTAAGGAGATGTTTCGGCCTCGGCCATGAAGACTATGGAAGTGAAGAAGAGGAAGAGGAAGTGAGAGAGGTGGACTTTGGAACTGAGGACTGAGGAGTGAGAGAGAGGAACTGAGGAGGCGACTGGGAAAGTGGGAAGGGAAGTTTAGGCGTTTAGGGTTTGAGAGTCTGAGACTGTCTTTGGGGACGCGTCGGGTTTGAGAAGAATGGGTATTTAGACCATGGGGTATTCGGTCGGTTCGAGTTAAAAAGTTTTCAACCCGACTCGAACCGCCCTACTCTTAATACCAATTTTTTCGGGTCGGTTCGGTCGGTTTTTTCGGTTTGGACCAAACCGTGCTTAGCCCTATCAACAGCCGGTGCACCTTCTCGACCTGGACAACACAGCGAAGGGATTAAAATCTTGAAATAACTCATGAAGATTGAAAATAAAGATACCTTCGGCAGCGATGGCCTTAGCGGCGACGGAGGAGGAATCGTCCTGTCTCTCCTTCGAAACAGTCACCTTTACCCGTGGTGCCATCTCGGATGCAGGAAGCTTGGGTTTTCTCCGAAGAAAGCAACAAGCGCTATAACTTCCCCCAACGAGGAGGGTGAGCATTATATACGCATTGCTCAGATGGTCACCCACCGTTCGATTAGACAGTTCGAACCAAATAGTTGAAATCAAGGCCGAATGATTCGGAATCCCACGTGAATGGTCAAGATCTGACAGTTTTAAGCATGATCTCTAGCCAACGGCTTGGATCGGGTGTGAAAAACGGAGAACCCACCACTACATCGCTGTTAATGAGAAGCGACGTGCTTACGTCGTCTTAACTGGCGAGCGTATTAATACACAAATAGACATGTGGCCTACTAAAAGCGAAGCCCGCCTACGAGTTGAATTCTTCATTCGTGCTCGCATGGCTCGAGTCCACCTGATAGCCCAGGCTCGTGCATCACTTTAGCCTACCTAGTCCAAGTCTAGCTACAGCTAGAGTCTTCACCGCTCTCAAGTTAGCCTAGAAGTTGGACCCAGTTAAGATTCAACTATGGCTTGAACTAGTCTTAATTCCGCCTACAGTTGAAATTCACCTGTAGCTAAAATTCGCCCGCTGCCAGAACTCACCCGGCGCTAATCCACCGATAGTTAACTTGACCTCGCCCATTGTAAATGGTGACAAAAACAAAAAAATGCATACACACAAAATAAGAGGAACAATGACTGAGACAAAAGCACGATTCCATTCATTAAGAGAGGTTTGAATACAATGATACAATCAGAATCAAGTTACAAATCCCTCAACCGCGACTCCACCTCGCGAAACTATTCAACGCGCTTGAGCTCGAGCCTCTTTAGGATCTCTCAACGAATATCCTCCTCAGAGCGCGAAACCAAGTCTTGGACAGTGTGCCTTGCCTCCTTAAGGGCTTGGCCTTTCTCCTCAATAGCGTCAACGACCAGCTACCGTCGAGACCCGAGTTCCTCCAACTCCCCTATCAGCTATTCGCGAGTCTTCTCCTGGGTGGCCAATAAGGTCTGCGCGTTAGCAATGGTTTGTTTTGACTTCACTATCTCTGAAGATAGGCGAGAGATATGGGAGTCGGCTTTTTGGTGCTCTTGGCTTACTCGCTCATCCTCAGCCGTAACACGCACCAGCTCTTCCGTCAGCCTCGCCTCCAATAACATTGTCTCCTCCAGTCTACGATCGCACTCCTCAAATGCTGTTCAAACCTCACCGGATGCAAGATGAAGGATTTCAGAGTCTATGGCGTGAAGAGCGAGCAGCTGTCGAATAGCCCGCTCTGCCTCCTCCAAACGCTTAAAATACGGATTGGCAGCGGAGACACCAAGCATCTTGATCAAGAAGCCCATGTGATAGTCAAGAGCCTCCTTAAACTCCTCGAAAGGACAACTTTCTTCCAATGTGAGCTTGACGCTGTCAGCAAGGGTATCTTTGCGGTTAGCAAGGGCTCGATCTACTGTCCTCTTGCGTGAATGAGCCAAAGGAGAGAGGGTAGCTTCCTCGACTGCAGACATCACCACCGGAGCCATGATCAAAGCGTTGGTAGCCACGGTAGCGGAAGTGGTGGTAGATATCGCTAAGACCGAGACACCGACTGACGCCACTGGGATCTCGGCCACAGATCTAACCGTAACCTTGACGGTCACCAAGGACGAGGAAGCGACCACCAGCCGAGTGGATGTTTCCCCTCGGGTCAAAGACTCCTAGACTGATGCTTCGCCCCCAACTAACGCTTCTTCAGGAATGGGAACTTCTCCTTGTTGGTCTAACATTTCTCCATGAGCCGACCCCTCCTCCTCGCTCGACATCGCCTCATGGATCGAGGCATCGTCTTCTTCCTCTGAGTCATCCCTCTCTCCAGTTGACTGGCCCGCCCAAGAGGGGGGATCCTCTTTACCAGCGGCCTCAAGGGGTAGATCAGCTGCAAATACAGGAAGAAGGTTAGTAATAACTCCTGAGGAGAGCCCCATTGGTAGTTCACCATGGACAGATCAATAATGTCCGATCCTACTCTTACCTGAGTCACCGAGCTCCGCTTCATCTCCAGTCCCCTCCTCTTCGTCGGAAGGAATAGAGATCACTCTCTCAACCGTACATGCATTAAGTCAACACAAATGTCAGGTAGTGCGGATTCGACCTTACACCCGAGATTACAGTATTAAAGGTCACCTTCTGGTATGATCGTTGAAGTCGTCGAGGCCCTCGCCTATTGCCCTACATCAGACGACGGGGGAACATCCTCCGAAGTTATTGGGATCGTCCCTGATGCGGCAAACAGAGCAGGCATAGCAGCCCCAGTCACAGGAGCAGTCACTCCAGGAATTAGCACAGGAGTAGCGTCATCCTAGCCTTCCGCCGCTCTGGTAGCCTCAGCCGCCTCCTCGTGACGAGCCTTCTTGGCCGCCTCTACCCTTGAGCTGCCGACCGTGGCCTCCCGTTGTTGTTTAGAGAGGAGCGAACTACCTGGAGATAGAACGGGCATCCCTATCCGTCCAGCTATCATTCCCTGGACCTATTCTAGACGTTCACCCGCTCGGGCTAGCTCATCAGATTCTCTCCACCCACCGGTAGGGTCCAACGAAGGGCGAGGAGGCGGAGCTTGAGCATCAAATGCCCTGAATTTGCCTAAACTCGCATAAAGGTCCTCAGTGTCTTCGGCAGGGACCTCTAAAAACCACTCTCCAATAGTCTGGCGACCCTTCCACCTTGAGGGGTAGGGAGCTTCCCTTGGGCAGCACCCATGTTCCGCCAGGCAAGAACTCTGGAACCGAAAGCCCTCAGGATTAGCACTGGCGCCCCGATACCACCGGCAATATAGGAGCGTATAGTAAAGGTTACGATCCTTTGCAGGTAGTTCGAAATGCGCGTTGGTGCAGCCGACATGGGTCCAGAACCACCCCCGCACACTATCCACTAACTCTCCTTCGTAATGCAAGAGTTATCATTTCCTATGTACAGCTGGTCGTACCCGAACTGACAGACAAACCTGCAAGGAATGTAAGGCTCAAGGTAGCACACAGAGCCTGTTCGTAGGATGTGATACCCCGGTCGGATATTCACCAACCATCGAAAGGCATCACAGGAGAGGACGGTGTGGTGGTCTGCCGTCGATACGTTCCGAAGGGATTCGCCATACCCTCCGCCAGTGAAGTAAGGGAAGAAACGATGAAAATTTTAGTGACCGAAGTGGGACAGTGTCTTCCTCATGTCGGGAATGTCTCTACACTTCCAGGAACATTTCTCCAGACGTTGTACGAACGGAACGAACCCCCCTTCCTGGAGAGCCGTTGGGGCGCTCATCAAGCACTCCTAGTGGTAAACGAACCACACCATCAAATAGGTGTACGGCGACCCTACTCTGGGATTAGGAGTCTTAGCGACTTCGCCTTCCCCCTCGTCGGCATGCGACACTCGACAAAATTAAGCCGTCAATGTACAAAGTCCCCGATGGATGTAGGCCATCGCCGACACTAACACATAAGGCTTCCCGAAGGCCAAACAAATCGCGAGGTAGACGACCTCCACCAGAAGAGCCTCAAAGGAATGAGTGGGAACCACGCACCTCTTCAACCACAGCATGAGGTACCCCGCGAACAGAGCCTTTCCAGATATAGAGAACCTAGCCTGATGATGGAACGAGTGGAAAGTCGTTCCAAGTTTGAACCCACCCTCGTCATGCTCAAGGGTTTCGGTAGCTCCCCCTTCGGCCATCCACCTCTCCACTTCGACCTGGTCACACTCGGCCAGCGGCAGAGTAGGCCTTCCCTTGACATCATTTTCCGGGAACAGGTAGTCAGCCCAGTTCTTATGATTGATCCCCGGAGCCCTCTTCTTCTTGCCTTTATGGTCCACTACCCCTAGGATGTTGAGGCATATGTGGTAGTGGCCGAGCAGCTCCCATAGAGTCTCCACCATCAGAGGGAATCGGGTCGAAAGGTGGTCAATCTTATCTTGACCCGGCACGTACTCTTTGTAGGGAAAACTCCCCAAAGGCAACCCCGACACGTCGTACATCTCATGGAGAGTTATGCCAAGCTTATCGTTGGGAGTGAAGAACATACCGCTATCCGGACAATAAAGTTTCAGGATACTGTGGAACTGAGGGGCGTTGATCTTCAGACCGTGTTGAGTGGCCCGGATAGCCACGTACAGCTCTGAACCCATAAGGTCAGAATTCTCATCCAGGATGTACTCGGTGATCTTAGACCACCAAGTGCTGCTACCAGGCACCGAGTGAATCCACCCTAAAGCCCTAAAAACCTTCGGAGGAAATTATCCCCTGGCCCGAAAGAAACGGTGACGGAAGGTCTCCGCCACCGCAGTCGTCTCCCCGATGGGCAACTCGTTGTACAGCAGGTCGGGACGTAGAGCGGTCACACGCTTGCAAGAACTGTCAACCCCGTACCCAACCGTGGAGCCCGTAAAGACCCCGCAAGTCACCCCATCTTGGGTCGGAGTCAGATCCTAATTCATCGTTCTCAGAACCGCAAGCGACCGCAACTCGACGATTGAAAACCCCCTCGGCATGCTGGGAATGTAGTAGTAGACTCTACCCAGATTATGAAGCCACCTGCTCTCCCCAAGCAATAGAGCTGAAGGGTCAATAGTGGCGTCACCAAACAAGAACTGAGGCTTTTCAGCTCTGCCCTAGCCTCATCCGTCAACATTGTGTCGGTAGTCAACTCGCGCAACGTCAAGTGGTGCCCGTCGGTTACTCTCTTGATCAATTCATCCGGCTTGTCGGCAGCAAACGCGCGCACGGGATCAAGGAAAGGGAATCAGGGGGGCGCCGTGTAGCCCGTACATCCGACAAGACCAATGGCTACGCCCTTCGGGAGAGCCTCGTTAGAAAAAGTGGTTGCAAGGCAAAGTCGAAGAGTTAGAACAGAACCTACCCTTAGGGTCAGAAACTCTCTCAAGTCCTCCAAACAGGCGAATCTCGGCCGGCGAAACCAATTTCGCCTGGCAAGTGTTGAATTCACCTGACAAGGGGCAAATCCGCTTGACAAAAGCAGAACTCGCCTGTCAAGGTCGAATCCGCCGTCACCCGATGAAAGCCAATTTCACCTGTCAAAGCAGAAGTCGCCTTCACCCAATGAAAGCAGAATCTGCCTAAAAAAAGGCCAGTTTCACCCAAATCGGGAAAATTACCAAAAATAGCAAAATCCACTGAAGAAGATGAGCGGTGCTCATCTTCTCGACCCAGCGTCGATCGCCAATGCAAAGTCATTAGACTTACCCAAGTGCATCCCAGAAGTGCTGGCGGCCGTACCGGCGACGACGCCACCAGGATAGCGACTAGAACCCTTTCCCTTCGAAACACATTTCTTAGCTTTCGGCGCCATATTGAAAAGTCGAAAACGAAGATGGAGTTATTTCTCTCTAAAAATTTCGAGCAAGCAGAAATTCCTGAGCACAGTAGTCCTCACAGGAAGGGGACGAAGCCTATTCAAAGGCGAAACGCTTACGGTTGAGAGGCGTGGCCATGATCGAAATCAACGGCCCAGATCGCTCTCAAGAAACGAGACATTGGCTGTTGAGATACATGGCCACGATCGAAATCGACAGTCCAGATAGCTCTCAATAGTTCGGTTTTTAGCGGTTATAGAGGAACCGTCGAAACAGGGAACGGGTCGAGCAAGTCAAAACCCAGAACCCAAACCAAAATTCACGGCTGAATCTAACGGCCGGATTCAAAAACTATGACCATGATTCATCATCGAGCGAAGTGCACAGAAGCAATGTCGCTTTGTCAAATCGCATTTAATGCGACCTGATAAGCCCATGCGGCCTTAGCTGGAAGGCACAAAGCTTCACCGGCAAACACGTGGCTCGCATCCCGCCAATTCGAACTCCGCCTGTGAGGATCGATTTCGCCTGCGAATACATGGCTCGACCTCCACCATTTCAAATTTTGCCTGCAAAAACGAAACTCTCCTGCGAACGTTTAGCTCGCTTCGTCAGCAAGAATGAGTCTCACCTGATCCACTCGTTTGTTTGGCCTAGTTTGCCTGTGAAGACAAATCTCGAGTGGTCCAGCTCATCTGAAGTGTCAAGCTGTCAATGGAACGGTCTCACCTACACAGTCAGACCTACAAAATGATACAACCCATTGACACACCCTCCGGGCGCACCCGCAGGTAACGCTTGTTTTAGTTTAAGTCGTTGCGATACAACCAAACTATGACCTGACGGTTATAATTAACTCAAACCCACGCCTCAAACGGCTAAAGGTTAAAGCAGAAGTCTTAGCATTAAGCCTAGAAGAAACTACTCGACAACTCATCATACTGAGGGGAATAGTATGGCTATTCTGATTTGAACGGTAATCGGTAAAATCAAGTCAAACCCGTTGATAGCTGAGGATTTGCTAAAAATCCTAAGAGAAACAAGAGAAAGAGAGCATATGCGCATAATATTAAATAGCCAAAAGCATAATAATTCATTAGTCAGAATTGTGACAAGTCATTCAAACAAGATGGCGACAAATCTTTCAAACAGAATTATAACAAAAACAACACGAAGAAACACGAGGAGAGCCTAAGGACATTCCCTTGTCAGTCCTAGTCCATCTCGGTCAGAAAGGCGAGTTCAGCTTTGATCTTAGCTATCCTCTCCGTCCAATCCGCTCGAACCCGGTCTTCTGCCTCCTTTCGGATCTTGGCCTCAAAAGCAGCAGCAACAACGGAGCCCTCTTGACGAAGTTCCTAGAGAGTCTGCATCTCCCTTTCAACAGCATCTTGAACGTCCGCGCTTTTGAGCTGCAAGTCCCTCAAAGTCGCCTCTTCCTCCATCAGCTGAGCCTTCATTCGGGCCATGGTGGAGGTTAAAGCGTCGATTTCTGCCTGCAGTAGGCGTTGACGATAGAGCAAATGCGAGACGAGGGTCCCTTGGTCCGACAGGTCCTTCTCTCAGATCTCCCGCTCACATGCCCCTCTGACATAGGCCTGAGCCACGAACCGCTCCACTTCCGGCTCCGAGTCGGCGCACGACAGAGTCTCCAGGCGTGTCAAGCACAGCTCAAAGCGAAGAAGCTTGACCAGACGATGCGAAGCCTCGCGAGCCTCACCCAAGCACCTAAGATCAGCTATGCAGTTCATGAGGAAGGGTTTGAAGTCAGCGTAGGACCCCCAGTCAAGGCTAACAATGGAGACCGCCTGTTTCATAGTATTCTCTAGTTGGCCGACGAGACCGTGCACGGATCTTGGACTCAGGGTAATAAGCTCCTGACCGGCGAGGACCATGGCAATGGGCTGAATCAAGGGGATCGTCCCTTCATCATCAAGAGAAGGATGAGGAGCAAAAACAGGATTGGGTTCTTCCTCCTCATCATCAGAGAGGATGATGGGCTCTAGCTGAGCAGCCTCCTCTTTCCCTTTCGAAGCATGCTTTCTCATTCTCGAAGTCATCTCGAATCAGGGAAGATGAACTTTCTCTAAGAAAATTTGAGCAAAAGAGCATTTAAACAAAGTAACCCTCCTATGTAGAGGGTAAACGCTATACACGGAATCTTAACGGTCGAGATTCACCGAGCTATCTGAAGTAAACGGCTTCGATTCTGCAGTTCAAATCGGATGGCCAAGAGCAAGGCGGGACGTTCAGAATTCTACGTGAATGGCCAAGATCTGACACGACCCCCCATCGAATCAATGGTTAGGATCAAAAGCGCTATCGAGTCCGCACCTCGAAGCAGGAGTGCGAAGGTAAGACGTCATCTTAGCAGGCAAGCGTGGGGACCCGCCTACAAACATGCGGCCGGCCTTCATAAGTTTGAATTTCGCTCGAAGTGACCCAACTCGAACGTCAATCTAGCCTGTGTGCACTCACACCACTCAAGTTCGCCCGAAGGTCTCGACCTAGCCGAGGGAGTCAAATCCGCCTTAACTCGTCAGGAACCTCTTTATTCAAAGTATTCCAGACCATACGTAAGTTGGTTTAGGTCTGAAAACTTTGAAGGGGGTCTTATAGGCGGTAAAAATTACCTTTGCAGATAAGCCTAAAATCTGCCTGCGTATTCGAGTCGCCCGCGCAATGTGAAAACTAGGCTCACCCGTGTGCTTGACTCACCAGCACGAGCCAAGACCACGCAATCACCAAATTCGCCCATGCAGCTGGTGATCCACCAGGCGATCAGAAACTCGCCTGCACACTTGACTCGCCCGCACGAGTTAAGTTCACTCAAGAGCCGAACTCGCCTACATGCTCAGACGATCAGCCAGGTGATCAACATTCTAACCACAGACTCACCATGGTACTTGGCGATAGCGATATCACGTCTAGGGATGGGCCTTCCTATTTCCCACGATGTGAAGGGAATGAGCACAGTACTCCGAGCCCATCAAGCACCCGTCCACAGTACGAATGACCAGTCAAATCCATGCAATCGCCAAACTCGCATGCATGCTTGACTCGCCCACACGAGTCAAGATCATCTAAGTGACTGAAATTCACCTGCTTACTCGATTTGCCTGCACGAGTCAAGAGCTGAATTCACCCGCGATAGATGAACTCGCCGAACTCGCCAAAGTACCTGGCAGCTACAATATCACGTACAAGGATGGGCATTCCCGTTTCCCGCGACGTGAGGGGGAGAAGTACAGTGCTTCGAGCCCATCACGCGGCCGCTCACGGTACAAGTGAGAAGCATGGTATCTCCCAACAGTACATGGTCATATCCCATGATTCAAGGGAGCGACCATGCCGTCTCTCCTCTATTTAAGAGCCTTTACTGGCTACAGGAAGAAGGTTCACAGTTAATTGATTAATTCAATCAGTTAGCTGGACCATTAGTTCTTAACTCTCGACTGAGTTGACGACAGGCTCTTTGCATGATCTTTGCACTGTAGCACATTCTCCTAGCTTCGGGCCTTGATCACCATCGAACTCGGAGACTCGAACTCGACCAGCACGAGCTTCTACTGCGTACTAAAGCTCACCAACAACCTAGATCGAATCGTCCAAGGGAAGCAAACTCGGTGCGAGAACCGAGCGAGGCGTCCTATCGCTACCAAAGTCCCCACGATAAACAATGAGGGCATTCCCTCCGCTTTTGTTGTAATTTCGATTCATTTATTTGTAATAAGCTATTCTTATCAATACAAACGAAACTCCCATTTTGAGAAATCAAAATTTACAAATACAGTCGTGGCAGATATGTGCCTTATAATCACATTGATCATAGTCGTGGCAGAAGACAAAATAACTCCTAGAAGTGGGACAATAATAATAAGAAAAGTGAAGCAAAGAAACATTATGAGGAAATTTGCTAACGGTGTGGAATAGAAGGCCATTAGTCACGTACCTGTCGTACGGCAAAACATCTTGTTGACCTCTATAAGGCATCATTAAAAGGGAAAGGCAAAAATGCCGAGACAAATTTCATTGACCAAAACAATGTTTATGATGATCTTGATGATATCACACACCTCGATGTAGCTGATTTCCTTGAGCAACCTGAAGTTGCAAAATGATCTCATGACAAATACCCGACATTTTGAATTTTGTTATTTTCGCATCTTTTATGTAATTTTCTTTATAAATTTTATAATTTATGGACGTTATTGATATTTAATTTTATTTGTAGTTTTCTTTGTTATTTCTTCCTGAAGAAGAAATGGATGTCAAATATTTAGGATCAAACAATGGTGATGATAATATTTGTCTCATTGATAGTGCTACTACACACACTATACTTAAAAACATGAAGTATTTTTATCATTTAAAAATGAAAGAAACAAACATTAACACAATAAGTGATAGTGCTAAATTGATTGATGGCTCCAGAAGAGCCACTGTATTTCTTCCCGAATGAACTAAAATTGTCATAAATAATGCACTACTCTCGATAAAGTCTCGAAGAAATTTGCTAAGTTTTAAAGATGCCCGCCAAAATGGATATCATATCGAGATGATGAATGAGACAAATGATGAATACTTATTGATTATAAATACCATTTCTGAGAAGAAATACGTATTAGAAAAACTACCTTCTCTATCTTCTGGTTTATATTATACAAAAATAAGTACAAATCTTAATAATTTTATGATTTGGCATGATCCCCTTGGACATTCTGGTTCTATAATGATGAAGCGAATAATTACAAATTCACATGGCCATTCATTGAAAAATCAAAAAAAAATACTAAATTCTAATGAATTCTCATGTGTTGCTTGCTCTCAAGGGAAGTTAACTGTTAGACCATCACCAACAAAAATGGGAACTAAATCTCCTGCATTTCTAGAACGAATTCATGGTGATATATGTGGGCATGTAGATCCATCATATGGACCACTTAGATAGTTTATGGTACTAATTGATGCATCAACAAGATGGTCACATGTAAGTTTATTATCTAGTCGCAACCTAGCGTTTGCGAGATTGCTTGCTCAGATAATTAAATTACGAGCACAATTTCTTGATTATCCCATTAAGAAAATTCGTCTAGATAATGCTAGTGAATATTCATCACATGCCTTTGATGATTATTGCATGGCTATTGGGATAAGTGTTGAACATCCTGTAGCTCATGTTCATACACAAAATAGTCTAGCCGAATCATTTATTAAACGGCTTCAATTAATTGCAAGATCATTGTTAATGAGGTCTAAACTTCCTTTATCTGCTTGGGGACATGCTATATTACATGCAGCAATACTTGTGAGAATTAGGCCGACAAGTTATCATATTTATTCTCTCTTATAATTAGTTCTTGGTCACGAGCCTAATATTTCTTATTTAAGAATTTTTGGTTGTGCAGTATATGTTCCTATTGCACTGCCTCAACGTACTAAAATGGGCTCTCAAAGAAGATTGGGGATATATGTCGGGTACGAATCACCTTCTATAATTAAATATGTTGAACCATTAACAGGTGATTTATTTACTGCAAGATTTATAGATTGACATTTTGATGAATCACATTTCCCGACATTAGGAGGAGGTAAAGATCAACCGAAAAAGGAAATTACTTAGAAAATATCATTAGACTTTCTTGATCCTCGTACAAAAGAATGTGAACTGGAAGTTCAAAGGATTATACATTTACAGAAAATTGCAAACCAATTACCGGATGCTTTTAGTGATTCTAGAAGAATTACTAAATCGCATATTCCAGCAGAAAATGCTCCGATTAAAATTGATATCCTAGAAGGACAAACTAAAAGTGCTAACGAATCTAAATCACGCCTGAAGCATGGTAGACCTCTTAGTTCCAAAGATAAGAATCCTCAAAAGAAAAGAGGATCGAACGATCAAAATATTGCTAATGACAAAATTCAACCTCCTGAAGAGGTCGCTCCTGAAGAGCCAACTCCTGAAGAAAATGAAACTTTAATAAATTTTGTGAAAGTGTTGGAACCGAAGAGAAGTAATTGTCGATAATGCATTTGCATATAATGTAGCACTTTATATTATGGAAGATGACGAGGATCATGAACCCAGATCGGTTGATGAATGTCGGCGAAGAAATGATTGGTCAAAATAGAAAGATGTGATTCAATTTGAATTAAATTCACTGGCTAAACGAAAACTTTTTGGATATATAGTCCAAACACCTGAAGGTGTAAAACAAGTAGGATATATAAATGGGTATTTGTGAGGAAAAGAAATGAGAAAAATGAAATTGTGAGATATAAAGCAAGACTTGTAGCCCAAGGATTTTCACAAAGACCGAGATTTGATTAGATGAGACATATTCTCCAGTAATAGATGGAATTATATTTAGATATCTTGTGAATTTAGCAGTACATGAAAAACTTGATATGCGTCTGATGGACGTAGTCACTGCTTATTTATATAGAACATTAGATAATAATATCTATATAAAAATCCCTGAAGGATTTAGCATGCCTGAAGCATGTAAATCAAATCCTATAGAAATGTATTCCATTAAGTTGCAAAGATCTTTGTATGGACTCAAGCAATCTGGACGAATATGGTATAACCGTCTTAGTGATTGTTTAGTCAAAGAAGGTTATACAAATGACCCTATATGTCCATGTGTTTTTTCATAAAGAGGAATGGGTTAAATTTTGTGATCATTGTTGTATATGTTGATGATCTTAATCTGATTGGAACTCCTAAAGAGCTCCAAAAGGCGATTGAATATTTGAAGAAAGAATTTGAAATCAAAGATTCCGGTAAAACTAAATTTTGTCTTGGTTTACAAATTGAGCATTTAGAAAATGGGATATTTTTTCACCAAACTGCTTATACCCAGAAGGTATTAAAACGGTTCTACATGGATAAAGCACATCCATTAAGTACCCCAATGGTTGTCAGGTCACTTGATCCTGCTAAGGATCCTTTTAGACCAAAAGAAAAAGATGAAGAGATTCTTGGTCCTGAAGTACCATATCTCAGTGCAATAGGTGCACAAATGTATATTGTTAATTGTACAAGACCAGATATATCATTTTCTGTGAATTTATTAGCAAGATTTAGTTCATCTCCTACAAAACGACATTGGAACGGTATAAAGCATATTTTTTGCTATCTCTAAGGAATAATTGATCTTGACTTATTTTATTCTTATAACTCTCGACCTGAATTGCTTGGATATGCTGATGTTGGGTATTTATCTGACCCGCATAAATCAAAGTCTCAAACTGGTTATTTATTTACATGTGGTGACACCGCTATTTCATGACGATCTACGAAACAATCAATTGCTGCCACTTCTTCGAATCATGCTGAAATAATTACAATTCATGACGCTAGTCGAGAATGTATTTGGCTAAGGTCAATGATTCACTATATCCGGAAGAATAGTGGATTGTCTCCTGAAAATGAAAATCCTCCGACTATTTTGTTTGAAGACAATGCAGCTTGTATAGCTCAATTAAAAGGAGGATATATTAAAGGAGATAGAACGAAACACAGTTCACCAAAATTCTTCTTTACACTTGATTTGCAAAATAATGGTGAAATCGTTGTGCAACAAATTTGATCGAGTGATAATCTGGCAGATTTATTCACCAATGCATTACCGACTGCAACTTTTAAGAAATTGGTAAAAAATATTGGAATGCGTCGGTTGAAAGATCTCAAATGATATTTGAATCAGGGGGAGAAACTAATACACAAGAATAGTGTACTCTTTTTCCTTCACTAGAATTTTTTTTCTCACTGGGTTTTTTCCTAGTAAGGTTTTAACGAGGCATATTCTTTGTGTAATGTTGGACATCCAATGAGGAGTGTTATGAAATAATGTGGATGCCCATTTAGTTTCCCAAGAATTTGATATTCCCGTAGTATATTAATCTTCTTCCTAGAACAACACAATGCATGTTCTTGAAAGACTAAGTTCATGAATGAGTAATTAATATGATTCATGTATCATCATCTTAGTTTGTATATAAATAGAGGTATTCCTACCTCACTTTGTAAGAACAATGAAGAACAAATGAAATAAAATTTCTCTCTACTTCTCGTCTACCTTTTCTGCAACAATTTTTTACAAAGAAACTTTTAGCTTATAAAATTTTGTGTTTGTGGTCAACAAAAGATGAAGGATGTGCAGCGTAGATCCCCACACCATGACACTAAATAAACGCTTTACTACTGAGCTACATGCCCGATTGACGATTACCTAAATCATAATAATTATATAATATGTTATAATCGTATAAATAAACTATCATTAACATGCATAATTATTTAGAACATAATAAATATTCAGACAAATTTTTATGCTCATTTAAGCGATTAACGCAAATTTTAGTCATTCACTTCAAGAATATTCAAAACTAGAAACAAGTATGCCCGCGTGCAAAGAAGAATCGTGCAACCATACTAGCACCAAGATACGAACGGGGTACCATGCTAGTACTGAGACGCGACAGACTTGAGAATCATTAGTAGCCGGCAGATATCATTACGAACTCGTGAACGTGCAACATCAATATCAGTATCCATCGTGAGCACAATACCAGCTTCTTATGACAATAGGAATAGCCGTTACAACAAGATCATACATTCCCCCTATATCTCATGATTAATCCTAAAGCCATACATCTAAATCTAATGACTTACATCCCCCTAATAAGGGTGAACTGAACAGCTAAAACATTCAGAGCCCATAATTCTCCACTCAACACTGTTTACAGCATCGAAAGGGGTGATATTGTACACTGAGAGGTTCCTAGGGCGTTGAAGGAAGAATCAATAGGGCGTATTCTCCTCTTCGCAATTCCGATCGTAGCGTGCCTCTCTATAGCTTATATTATGCCTCAGAACACCACATTGCCCATCTGAAGATTCCAACACTTGAGAATCTTCTGCCATCTTAATAAAAAAAAATGCCCGTCCACGTAAATGCTGCACCAATGAGGCTAAATTTCTAAGGGTTATCGGTATCTTCATCCTTCGTCATGGAGTTAGGCCCATCCTCAAAACCGGTTCCTGGAGCAAGCTCATTAAGGTCTAAAAACCGCCTCCTTTTACCACCTTCCCCTTGCACAGGGCTCTCATCAGCTTTCTCTACTGACTGACCCTCCTCTTTCTCAACATCTTCATTAGGAGAATCCACATTCATTTTCTCATCTTTCAACATTTCTTCGCCATTTTCCTCGTGATCCTCAGAATCTTGGCTTGCTGTCGAAAGCTCCATATCATTACTGGCATCTGAAATTGCATCAGATGCATTGGACTGCTCGGCCTTCTCAGACTCTGCATCAGTTTCTGACAGTTCATACTGGCGGTAGTTGAACCTGGGCTTTGTAGCCCTCTTGCTTCGTCTGAGTCCCGACTTGACCTCATCAACAGATCTCTTCTTTGCTGCTCTCCTGCTTCGAGTTGGGCGCTTCTTGTATCTGTGGTTATCATCACTATCTTCATCGCTGATACTCAACGAATCCTCCTCTTCTTCCTCTCCTTCCTCGTCTTCGTCATCATTTTCCTCCCACCGGTACTCCTCATCTCCTTCCGAGCTACTCGACACCTTCTTCTGCTTCTTGATTTTGAGGTATTCGTCATCATATACTGCTTCTCCAACAATATCATCATCACTGTCGAAGTCTGCCTCATTATCTGAAACAGCTTCGACATAGTCCTTTTCTGAATACCTTTGAGGTCTTTTCCTCCGCCGATTACTGTATTCAAAAATAAAGAATCGAAGAATGATTATATGTCAAAAATAGAAGAATCATCCAGGTCTCGTAAAGTAAAAAAGAAAAGGGAAAAGGGGTTTTTTCAATATCTGTCCTGTCTTCCATTTTTTGAAATTAGATCCCCAAATCTTCAATGTTTTGAACTATTATCCCCAATCTTCATATTTTGAAATTAGACCCCCAAATCTTTTAGGTGTTTTGAGATTAGTCCCCCAACTTAGTTAAAGAAATACCCCACCCCAAATCAAACAACCGCTAACTATCATTTGGTTGATTAGTATCAAAATATTAAATATTTGAGGGACCATATCTAATTAACGCAAGAAAGAAAGAAACAGTATAACATCTATATATTATACCTACGATCAAGAGTATCAGATTGTAGTTCACCATCAGATTCTTCATACTCAGTTGATTTTGAGGACTGTGATTCATAAGAAACTTGTTTCATGGCTTTTGAAGTGCCATTCAATCTGCCATTTGTGGATGGCTCGGGCTTACCACCACCTTCTATGGATGGATCGGGCTTACCATCACCTTCTGTGGATGTCTCGGGCTTAGCTCCACCTTCCTTTTTAATAACATGTTCAGGTGAGTCTGGTTTTTTCCTAAGATATCAAAGTAATACATGCATAGAGCTCAATACACCAACATAAGGAGAGGGAAAATATGGAAAGCAATATTACGCTAGGAACTAAAGGTCAGAGATACATACTTGGTTATTTTTATAGCTTCACTAATAGATCGGTCATAGTCATCTGCATATTTGATACATGATTAGTCCAATGAAGTAACATATAGATTTGTACAACAAAATAGAAACATTAATTGTACTTCACAGCTGGAATAATGTTGGAAAATAATCAAAATACAAGTCTACCTCCATGTGAGGGAAAAGGGAAATGGCGCCAGGTAAAAAGATAAGGTTAATACCTGAGATAAGTCAAGGCTAAGAACAAAAATTTTAAAAAGTAAAAACCAAAAATTAGAAAGGACGGTTTGTTACTCAAAAAGAAGCAATGATGTGACGGTACATAGACAACAAGATCAAAGATTTCACAAGACCAAAGATTCAGACATGATTGATTGCTTCAACCATAACTGAAAGCAATAGTCCATTCTTAGCTTACAAGAATGGTTAAAGATTCGTTGCTGAATTTGGATCTATACAAGGTGAGATAGTAATTTATATTAGCAATCAATTCACAAGGTAATACTGCTGATCTCAAAAATGGGTTCATAGATCAAACACAGTATACAAACAGATTGAAAAACTTTTGCATTGCCTAAGGGCCTGTTTGTTTCACAAATTTTATGGAATAGGAATGGTATTTGGACATGACAGTGGCATTTTTGTAATTAAAGAATTCCAAATAAATCCTAATCTTGAGTTTGGTTCAAAAAAAATTTATGGATTTGCTAATCTATAAAGTGGCCAAAACAGTGTATATTTCAAGAATTTCAAATCCTCTCCGTTTGAGAGGAATTGGGCCAAAATTCTAACAACGCTCCGCTGGCTTCTTATTCCGATTCCTAATCTTCGAAACCCTAGTTTTGATTGAGCCATGGTTTCCCCGCTGTTCTTCTCCCGCCTCAGCTCTTTCTTCTTCGCGCCTCTTCTTCGCTTCTCTTCTCCCGCTGCTCGTCGATTTTTTTGCGTGGTCGAGGCTGGTACTCGAGTCGACGGCGCGGGTGGTGGAATCGGTCCTCTCTCTCTCAGCTTCCCCTCTTATTTCATCTGAGATCGCTCCTCTCTCTCTCAGTTTTTGGGTTCAGTTTGATATTTGCTACTTCTGTTCAGAGGAAAGCAATTTCTGGGTATTTAAGGTTGAATGGATTCAGGTAATGGACTGAAATTTTCTCACGATTTCCTCGCTCAAAATCTGTTTTTTTTTTTCATGCTGGTTTTCTTTTTGCTGCTTGATTTCATAGGATTTCGTTATGGGTCAGGAAATTTTAGGATCTTGATTAGAAATATTGAGCTTGTGTTGATGTGTATGGAAGAAATCATGAGTAGAATTAGTGGGAAGGGATTTGAATTATGATTAGGCTTTGTAATGTTTGAATTATATCATAGTTCAGTTGGGTGTGAAATTAGACCAATTTTAGACATTTTAGTGGCTGATTATGTCCACAAACTGAGTTTATTTGGATTGTGCTTGATTGATTCTGTGTGAAGCTGGGGCAAGTTTGAGAAATTACAATTTCTTCTCAAAAAAAATGTTACAATCTTGGGCACATACTTATGTATATATTTTATTGGATACTTCTTAGATTACATTTTCTGTGAAAGCTATAAGGAAACCAGATGACTGATTGCTATGCTTCTGGGTATTTTGCTTGGAAATCTCCAAATCATGTTCTTATTTCTATGTGATTTGGTTAACTATGATTCATTGGGTTGTCTTACCGTTTGTTACAGAGTGTAAATATGATTCATTGGGTTGTCTTACCATTTGGTTAACTGATTGCTATACTTTTACACTATTTTGTTATTGACTTTGTTAATTTTTTATCAAATCTCCGGCCAATGGTTGTCAGGTGGAGCTTGTGTAGCTTGTGTAGCTCATTGCCATTGGGGTTATGGTTGTCAGGTGGAGCTTGTGTAGCTCATTGCCTTTGGGTTTGTTGCTGTTTTTTTTAGCATGTATAGCTCATGACGTTGTGGGGTTTTGGCTGTTATTTGGAGCTTGTGATTATCAGTGAGCTAGCCGTTGCTACAGTGTTGATCCCTAAAAATATCATTCTGAACCAAACTAGATATTAGGAATTGGAGGGTTTCTATAAAAGTGAGATTCTATTTTTCCATTGGGTGAAACAATCATAGAATGCAAAAAAATGGGATTCCATAAAACTAAAACTTGTCTATAAAAATTTTATGGATTAGGTTGGAATCCATAAATAAAATAGGATTCCTAATCCTATTCCTACCCTCTATTGAACCAAACAGGCCCTAAGGTTCTCCAGAATTTTGTATGAATACAAGGTTTTACTGTATTCAAAAATACACGCGTGCGCACACATAGAGGGAGGGATTGTAATTTGCAAATTGGTACATCAACATAATCTGTAAATTGCTGAAGGTTTTCATAGTAAGGACAGGAAGCTATTGTGCAAGATGTTAAAAAATCAATTCAGAATAATCCCATATTTCCTTTCCTACTGACAATGAAGTTTGAATGTGTTTGATATTATTTTTATTGATACTTTTGGAAGCGAATCTTGTATGCATCATGCTGGAAAAAGAGGAAGGCAAGGAAAAGGGAGAGACGCCCTAAAAAAGCTCACATAAAGTGAGAAATAAGTCCTGCACTTGGAGAAGAAGGCTCATGAGAGAAATAAACTTCCCATGAGTAATGATTTTAGAACATGTATAATCCTTGCTAATCCTTCTTCTGTGTACGAAAAAAATAAACTACTTAAAGAAAGACAGGAAGATTTTACCACATGCTTGCTTCAAATGTATTTATTTCTAAAATCTGGCGAAAAGGACTCTACATTACTAATTGAGTTAGTTGAGAAAACAGTAATTATGAGGAATATATGCAGCCTCAAGGCAAGAAAGTTTTGACCGAAACTTCTGTATAAACTTCTTACCAAAAGTGTAGGTGACAGGTTTTCTATCACGAAGGGATCGACCAGTAGAAAGTCCATCTGTAGTAACAAAGTTATCAAGAAGAAGAGCTTGTCTTTGTTGCTTTTTCAACAGTCTTTCTTTCTTCTGCATTATCAGCCAAAGAATAATTAGCTTATGGCCATTTCATTGCATATGTTCAACCACTTCTAACAAGCAGAATAATATAGGAAGAGCTGAGGGGTGGTGGTGGGGGTAGAAGGGGCATGCAGTTGAACACACCTTGTGGATTTGCTCGATCTCTGGAAGAAGGTCAATCTTCAACCGCTTTCCAAGTGCAGCTTCTGTCCTATTTTTACTTGAAATAAGCTTGTCCTGGGAAAACAGAGTAAAATGCTGAGTTAGTAAGGGGGATAGGCGGCTGTGAGGGAAATAAGATCACAGAAGGACGTGAATTTGGTCATTAAGTTCTCCATGACAGAATACCATGCCACTTAAAAGTGATAGAAGTGTAGAGAATATACAGATGGATCAATGATACACTGTTCATAAACAAATATATGAGAAGATTAGAGCTAAAAACGAATATTGCAAGTCACAGTCTAAACAAAACATAAACTAAAAACTAAGACAATATCAGGTTGCAAAAGCCCTTTCACTATCATCGTCCAACCCATTTCCAACGAAGTGGATTCAGTTGAAGAGCTAACTGATAAAGCATCAATATTAAGTAGAAAATAATATCTGCAATGATAATCTTAACATATATGAATAAGCAGACAAGCTCAAGTTAAATTTCTTAATTAATGTTTACTAATATTCAGTAGCACATTCAATAAAGATGGACACATTTTTATTTTATTTTATTTTTATTTCTTTTAGTTTTACATAGCTTTTATAATTTCCATAAATTTTCTACTTTTCATTCCATGTGATCTAGCCGATGTTAGTACGTAGGATATGCAATAAATATGGACGCTTCTTTTATTTTATTTTATTTTCAAATTTTTACTTTTACATAGCTTTTATAATTTCCATAATTTTCTACTTTTCATTCCATGTGCTCTAGTCAACGTTAGTATGTAGGATTATGCCAAATAGATTCTAATCAAATTTATTTTTAATCTTTTTTATTATGTTAGCTTAATAAGTATTCAGAACCTTAGACATTTAATTTATCATACATTACTTTTGTTCAGGAATTGTTATTTCATATATCCACACATTATTTTCTATATTATATATTTTAATACAGCATAGTATTGGTTTGACTTACACTAATTATGATAACTATAGGAAACAAAAAGTCGACCAGATAAATACTATAATACTTATTTTATCTTGTTGCTCATTTTTAGCTTTATGCTAATTTTTAACTTTACAAGCAAGTATTCATCAGTATTGTCCAGCAACCAGTATCAAGCTGCTAGCAACCCAATTTTGTAGAATATGGGGGTTACCTAAGAGGTAAAGGTTGAATATTGGCAGAAACATAATTTTAGTTCATCGCCATTTCAGAAAATCTGAGCGGTACGCAAGAATACGTGTCGATTTTGAAACCTTGGCAACATCAGAAGATGGATACATGTGCACATGGACATGCACATACACTATTTACAATATTATGCACTGAACTGAGACGAAAATTTCATAATGGAAGATCTTCCGAACTCAACAAGACTAAAATTACTGTAAAATTTAGAAGCATGTTCTAGGAACTTCCTCGAAATTCTTTGGATATGTATCGTTTGTAGTAACCTTCTGATATATCAAAGTAATAACTAAAACACATATACCACAGGAAATAACTATAACACGCTCATAATATATAATCAGCATTACAAACGCAAGAACTTACTGAGACTTCCTCAAATTCATCTAAATTTGTTGCAACTGTTTCCCACTGGTACGATACATGAGGCAGGGGTGTAGGGCCCCTTGCCTTTGCTTTTTTCACCTCAACATGTCTAATTTCGCGATACAAACGGTGCCCAATAATGGGGTCATCTTCATACCTGATGACAGGAAGATAGAAGTATGTTTTAAACAGTTTCGTTAATAAATATTATTTCAAAGCAATACCTAAGGTGCTTCAATCCTATTTTCATGATTAAAAATAAAGTAGTGCTTCTGAATTGATGGGCAAATATAACCACAAAGTTGCATTTACTTTACCAATATGAGATTCCATGAGAATCACCACCAATCCGTTCTCTACGAAATACAGAAAGATGAATCCCATGTTTTAGAGATTTTTCTATATAACTTCTAATATCTTCTTGCTGCAAAATATAGTAATAAAAGTAAATTAGTCCATCAGCAAATGAAATTTTAATTATTTTATGTGATCAACCGAGTAAACCATGCAGGGCAACTACAACAGTGTGGAATGTAAAAGAACTCTGTTGATAGGATGAAGTGAAGTTCACAATGAAAATAGCAAACTTCAATAACATGGATCAAACTGGCGAACTTCGTCTAAGGCGACCCTCGCTTACATGAAATTCCAGACAAATTATCCGTAAAAGAACACCTTATATTCGAAGTCCAAACTTACACTATATGCATCATCATATACAAGTGTGCATGATTATTTCTCTATAAATTATAGAATATGCACCAGTTATTGAGCGCGTCGAAAGCTCACCCCAAATATAACCAATATTTCAGATTATCGTGGCTTCAATGATAGATTCCAATGTGCTTTCAGGATGTAAGAAAATTTACTATTTTGTTTCAACTGAGGAATGGAGTAGTGATTTGAGAAATTCCTTCCACAATCTGTTTATAGTATTTGATAATCCTAGAAAGCCATGAATCTCTATCACATTAGTCAGTCTAGACCAATAAAAAATGTAAGTTTGTAATGTGGAATATGAGGTTTTTATGGATCATGTCTGGAATTTCATTTTTGATGAAAATATTGAAGTTAGGCTTCATGAGTCCCTTGATAAGAAGATTTGGGGCCGACTGTTACGTATCTTGATGTTATCATAATTTATTAATATTATTATTGGTTTGGGCGGTGACATGATCATATATCAAATAAGATCATGATCATTTATCAAATAAGATCATTAACAGTAGGAAACATCTTATAGATTTGAGAGTGCATATGTAGGTTTGTTCTATAGACAATAATTTTTCTAGTAGCAATGGCAAAAGACAATAAAGAGTCCATCCAGGAAACTCCTGACCTTTGTATTCAACTGGTTAGAGGTCAAATTTTGGCAAGAAATGGCTAGGGAATCCAATCTTAGGGGACGGAATTTGTTTAAGATATTTCACAAGTTAAAAAAATGATTTGCAAGAAAAAGAAAAGGTCCAGCAAGGCAGCAACTGTGTTCTTGTCAGATATTTAGAAAAATGATATGGATTTATGGGAGTACAAATGATGGTGGTAGATTAAGAAGAGTGTAAAGAAACTGAGAGAGAGAGAGAGAGAGAGAGAGAGAGAGAGTCATGAAAATAGCAAACTTTTCCTTCACAAGACTGTATTCAATGAAAAGAACAAAGAGAGGGAGAACCTCTTCAATGAAGATAATGACTTTTCCTTCACAAGACTGTCATGAAAAAGACCTTGGTAACTTTTGATTCTAGACTTATATAAAATAATTATGGTAACTAAGCTAATCCTAAGAAGGTCTCGAGTCATGTCGAGCAACACGATGTAGCTAACCTGAGATGATTTATTAAAACATTCATGTAAGAAAGAAATTTTTTCGAACAAGGGAGTACACTGAAATTTGTAGTTACTCCAAAGAACATGAAGATCAATCAGGCTGGATAATATAAGGGGAAAAAGTCTAAACTGATATCATCATTCAGTTGCACCAACTGGTGCACTAATTCTACTTGTAATGAACTTTCTATGACATGGTAACACCAAAATAGATACATGCACCAGAATTGGAGTAAAAGTTGAAAGCAATATTAGTCTCTGTTAAAGTGCCTTCCATCATATCAAAACACTGAACTGATGGTTAGGGTTATAATTTAATATTATAACATATTTTGCACAGGTTGAGTATCCTTAACCATGGACCGAAACATGGACTCATGCAATAGTAACTTTTTTATAAATCCACTTGATTAGTGGAAGTTGAACTCACTCAGATAGCACTTTAAAAGTCATTTCCACAGCATCAAAACTCTGAACTTATGAGAGAGTTGAGGGTTATAACATTTTTAAGCCCTTTCCACAGCATCAAAACTCCAAAGTTGTGTGATAGTTGAGGGTTCTAAAAATAGATCAATCTGCAAAGACGTGTTTGAGTAGAAACTAACAATTTATAATCCATACCATATTTTTGAAGTTTTGATGTAGTGGAAGGGACCTTTAGCATGATAACAGAGCAACCCAATTTCAAATCCCACCAGACACGCATTTCAAACGAATTTATAAAAGTCTACACTCTATGGAAAAAGAGTCCAAATTCATGTCCATGAAAAAGACACTAAACTATTGAGTACATATTAGAATATAAAATTATAACCCTCAACCCTTTCCAAAACTTCAAAGTTTTGGTGAAGTGGAAGGGACTTTTAATATGGTATCATAGCCAATGTTTTAGAAAGGGTAAGGTGCCTCTAGGCACCAAACCTGGCATCGCCTAGGCGGTTTTATCACTTCATTTTTTAAGGCACCTACTTCTAAAATGAGAAGAGAGAATAGGGAGAAAGAAAGAAGAAATATAGATAAAGAGAAAAAGATAATGAAGTAGATTAACTTATAAATTTAATTGTAAAAAAAGTAAAATAATAAGTTAATAAGGAATAAAAATTGCCTTCTTGCAAGTATATATAGTAATCAAAGGCGACTGCAACTGTTGGGATCCGAGGAAATGGTCTAAAACCAAAGAATGGCCGAGCGAAGACAATGAAACAAGATTTTTTGCCCCCTCTTTGATACCCTAGCTTCAATGTTTTATACAAGTTGGATTTGGCCATCGTGTTTTGATTTGATCTATTTTGTCCCGGCCTTATTTTCTTTACATGTTAAATAGAAACCCCTCTAAAATATATGAATAAATAAAATATGGAGTATAGTTGCAACTCGTAATCAGTAAGTTTGACCGAACAATGACTCATGTAGATAATGCATCTGCTATCCACTTTTTTCACTAGTTAAATTAGATTACTACTCTGCATTCATTTCCATTGAAAATTTGGTTTAGTAATAAAATTAAAGAACTATTATGACCAAGCACCAAGCAGGTGCTAAAATCATCTTACACACATTAATCTTCAAGCCAATACAGTCTCATGCCGAACAAAGAGTACATAAACTACAGTCTTCTCCCAAGCACTAGCATGCTCTAACCTTATCTGAAGATCATAAATAAAGAAATAAAAGATCCTCTACAGATTTCCTTCATCTAAATTAGGCCACAGAATGAATGGCTTTTCTGATTTCACGGATGAAACACTTCCTGTTCAAATTCTAGCCTTAGTTTTTCATCCATCCTACCCTTCAAAATAGAATAAGCAAGAATGGAAGAAAAACTCTTCACTTTCTTATGACTACTATGTGTTCATCTTGCATCGAAGGATTATCTCCTGCCTTCTGCAGTAGTAAAAGCAGATAGGATAAAACAAGTGACACATACTCGCATGTGAAGAACTATTCTCTAGGAAGCATTGCTCAGGCAAGACTAAGGAATCCATATCAGAGTTCTTTCAAATTTTGGGGGTTCCTTGTCTAGGAACAACGCTAGCACATAGTTTGCAGGCTACATAGCTGAGCTAAAATGATCAGACCCTTTAATAAATTGCTTCATTATCTTCTTCATTTTCTTTTTTATGTAGTTTAAGTATTGCGTGATTATCTCTCTTCCTAGAACTATAGTCAAAGGATGGATGGGACATAATGTTGTGCATATCTACATACTTGACATGTATGTACTGTGTATATTTGAGGACTGGGGCATCATCCATGCATTTCCTGGATATTCCATATCCAGGAAATGCATGAGAATCCTAACAGATATGATTCAGGTCAAATCTTGCAAGCTATTTGTGATATTAGTTAACTGTAGCTTTGAAACACTGCACAATCTTTAAGGTGGAATTTACAATTAAATCTTTTAGTCGATTTATGAAAGGAAATTTGGAAATGTCAATGTTTTTAAAAGCTAGCGTGCTATAACCTTATCTGAAGATCATAAATAAAGAAATAAAAGATCCTCTACAGATTTTCCTTCGTCTGAATTAGGCCACAGAATGAATAGCTTCTCTGATTTAATGGATGAAACACTTCTGTTGAAGTCATAACCTTAGTTTTTCCTCCATCCTACCCTTCAAACTAGAATAAGCAAGAATGGAAGAAAAACTCTTCATTTTCTTACCACTAATGTCTTCATCATGCATCCAAGGCTTATCTCCTGGCTTCTGCAGTAATAAAAGCAGATAGGATAAAACAAGTGACACATACTTGCATGTGCTTTAGGCAAGACTAAGGCATCCATGTCATAGTTCATTCAAATTTTGGGGGTTCCTTGTCTAAGACCAATGGTAGCAAGTAGTCTATACTCTATAGCCTGCATAGCTGAGCTAAAATGATCAGATCCTTCAATAAATTTCTTGATTATCTTCTTCTTTTTCTTTTTTGTGTAGTTAAGTATTGCATGATTATCTTTTTCTTCCCATAACCATAGTCAAGCGTGGATGTACATAATGTTATGCATATCTATATACTTAAGTGTAGTGTGTATATATTGACTGGGGCATCATCGGTGCGTTTCATATACGGGAAATGCATGAGAATCCTAACAGATATGATTTACGTCAAATCATGAAAGCTATGTGTGATATTAGTTAATTGCCGCTTTGAAACACTAGAATCATTAATAGAAGTAAAAAAAAAATTAAAGTTTTTAGTCAATTTTATGAAAGGAAATCTGGAAATGACGAAATGTATAACATGTGGTTACTGGTTAAGCACCCACCCGAATATCACAAAATGAAGTCATGACATTAGGTCTTGTGAGACATTGTTATTCAGCTAAATTCACCGTCAAACTCAGCAGACTGTTTATCTTTCGTCACTAAAGCATAATAAAACTGCAGGGGTCTCTTCATAAAGGGGGAAAAAGAAACTTTTTTCCCTTAAACGAAACACCCTTCCCCTTTTCTCTATATTTCTCTTCCAGCTATGTTTATCCTCTTACAACTTTCACAGGTTCTTCCTTCTGGTGTATCCACGGCTGCTAAAAACTTTTCCTTTGGTACAGAATCGACTTGTTCGGCTTTTAATCCTCCTTGAACTCTAGAATACCTGAGATCCTAAACCACAAATTTTTCTGCATTCTAATTCACTTTTAAGTTGACTACATAGATTACACATTGAAACATCCCCCAAACAATGAGAATTTAAATTTCTGGAATATGTAAATCACAAAGCCAACAACCTTAGACTAAATACTACTCCCAGAGTTCAGGCAATAAGAAAAGGTCAAACACAAATAAATTTATAAGAAAAGAAAATAATTTTTTTAGGCATAATCATAGATGATGATGAATCCTGCCTACTCTTGAATGAGTTCAAAATCACCATCGTCCTATGTTACCCGGGTACTTCTATAATGAAGCCGTACCCGTACCGGACACGTACCCGACACTTTCCCGTACCCAAACTTCATGGACACTTCTTGAATATATGCATGCATTTATTACAACATGTACTCAATTATACGATATGTGTTAATTTAAATCACTTGTCAAAGACTTCCTGGACGTAGAGCTTACACTTCACATCCGTCTTTTGAAACTAATGAGATACGGGTCGGATTCGTTTCAGTCCATACCCAAGTTTAAAACTATATAGTTAATGGGTCGTTTAGATGTCTAGTAAAAAAATGAGTAGTTTACAATTCACGATAATCAATATGATAAAAGAAACTCAAAAATGTGATCGGAATTTTAATTCTAATGACACATGAAGGGGGAAAATTATCTTATGTACAGCATTAATTCAATATATATATGTAGTCGTGTCCCCGTACCCTACATTTTACAGTTTTACTGTGTCCCGTACCCACACCCGCACCCGTACCAGTACCCGTACCCGTTTCCATGCAACTTAGCGGCATCGTCCAATAGTTTTCCCACCAAAATGGGTCAGCAATTGATATGACCAAAATAATAGCCCCGATTTTTTGACAGGCCATCCATGTCATATCAACCCGCTATGTGTCAATTTTCTGGATAAAGCAACTATATTAGCAAAAGAGAGATCTACCATAGAACCCAATTCAGCAGTCATGCAAGTAAGGAGGAATCCTGTAAATGACCATCCACTAGGTTGACCAGCAGAAGATCTAAAATAATGAAATTGCCACGGGCAATAATAAAGACCTTTCTGGCTCAACAAGCAAAAGAGACCAATGTATCACAATTTTGGCAAAAATGAAATCTAAAAACCACTAAGAAAGAAAGGATAGGATGGAGGTATAATGTCCAACTGCCAAATGAAAACAGCCAAGTAAGCCCCAGCTTGTGGAGGAACCCGATTATCCTCATTATCTGAATTTATAACTAACTTGACTAGTTTGAAGAAGTGAAATAAAGGTAAAAAAAAAACATCTTGACCAAAGGGGCCATACAGGCATAATAGAAAGTAAACACAAACAGGATTACAAACATTTCTTGGGTCATTCAGCATAAAATCTAAGAGAAAATAAATTTGGAGTAATATAGAGGTTTCAGACAAATTTAAATAAAGCCAAAATTACGGTTTGCCTTGATTTCTGAGGTTGCGTTTACAGATATTTTGCTTAATTAGTTTTCCAAATGAAAAGTGCCATTTTCTTAAAAATGGGAGCTTCCGGTTAATAAGTTAATACAACAGAAAGGAACAAGCACAAGGTTAATGGAATTGTATAAAGTTCTGTGTTGCACAGAAATGCGGAAGAAAGAAAACATGTAAGCATAGCACTTAATAGAAAAGATACCTCAACACGGATATCGCATAATGCTTTTAAAATCAATACACGAGTCGCAGGTTCAAGAGTTTTGTATGTCTCAACTTCCGCCCTAAAGAGTCAATATCCCAAAAGCATCAGAATTATCTTTTAAAGTTCAAGAGCCACGGTAATCAGGAGAACTCACCCATGAGAGGCAACAATTGGAATATCTCCCTCAGCAACCTGTGTAACAAATCCTATTAGCCCATAACTTTAGAAAACAGAACAGCGCACTAAAATGATTTCAAATGTTGGGAATATAGCATACCCAATGCCACCAATCTCTCAACTTCCTGCATAACACAGTAACCCATGTGGCCCGACCTAAAGCCATGCGAGTAACTGGTGGGATTGCCTACAAAAGTAGAAACGTAACAAAGACAAGTTCAATGCTATAAAATGTAATAAAAATGATTGATCTGACATCCTTTTGTAGTCAGAATTACTGGAAAATAATTCATGAATTTCGCTTAGATATGCAATATAATTAGTGTATACTTTCTTGTATACAACAAGAAAGCTTCTATGCCAAAATTTTGGGGTCCGCTCAAAGTTACAGAAAGCGCTAAGGGGCCTAGCCATCGACCTGGCGCCTAGAGCCTCGCAGCTTTCTATTTTTTATTTTTTAATTACAATCAATATTATCAAAAGCGTTGGGCACTGCTAGGTGCAGCGCCTAGCGCCTACGTGCTAAGCTTTTTTGTTTAAGTGGTGGCCCAGGAGGTTTTGCTGAAGGTCACTGGTTTTGGAGGAAGTGTTCATAGTCAGTGTAGGAGTTTAGATGAGGTTAGGATGTGGAGGCAACAAAGGAAATCACGACCAATGCCTCTCAAGACCTAGGCAAGCGGAGCCTAGGCAGCCTAGGTGCTGCCTAGGTCTAGGTAGGAGCCTAGGCGGGTAAGGCGAGAGCTTTTTAAAACATTGTCCGCTACATGAATCTTATTCCTCTATTTAGTTCTATTATAGGTCACCAATCTGTTAGAATAACCACATGCCTACTTATCATTGCATCAAGGTGGCATCAACACAACGCATAGCGGTGGGGACACCCCAATGAATATTCTTTAGAATTAGTAAGGGCAGTAAGCGTAAGACTTAATCTGATATATATGATATACCTTTTTGTATCATCTCCCTAGTCATATTCATTAGTAATCATTTACTAGTGTATCTCCAAAATGCTCAATGGAAGCTCATAGGATGTCCAACCTACGAGCAGTGTTATCAATGCGAGAGGTACAATGCTGGGCTCAAAGTCCCTTTACACTCGCATGCACAAGGTGTAACGCAAGGCGCCTGCCCGAGTGAAGCTAGACACACCGCACACATAATTTTTCAAGATAGATAATCAAGTATGAAAGAACATGTTTATGAATTCACATAATAGGATAAATAATATATTACTACTTAATCACAATATAATGTCTTTGTTAAGATTTGGAGAGAAAAGAGTTTCTTGGGAGAGTTTTCTCTCACTCTATACTTTATTATTTATAGAGATTGATTAGTTACAAATTAGTCTTACAGGCAACGTGAGACTAAACTAATGTTAAACTAATACTCATATTTTTTTTCTAACACTCCCCCTCAAGCTAGAGCATATATCATGCATGCCTAGCTTGTCACAAATAAAGTCAACATGTGTTCGACTAAGTGGTTTTGTAACAATGTCTGCCAACTGATGTACGGTCAATACATATTTTGTCGTGATGATTTTGTCCTTGAAAGCTTCTTGCGGATTACATGACAGTCGACTCCAATGTGTTTGGTTCTCTCATGAAACACGAGATTCTCAACAATGTGAATTGTTGCTTTCTTATCACTATATAGACTCATGGGATATTCTGGAGGGAGACCAATCTCTGCCAATAGGTCTCTGAACCAAACCATCTCTAGTGTCACATTTGCTATAGCTCTGTATTCTGATTTTGCATTGGATCGAGACACAACACTTTGCTTCTTACTCTTCCATGACACCAGATTTCCTCCGAGAAAAACACAATATCCAGTAATTGATCTCCTATCAAAAGGACATCCAGCGCAATCTGCATCAGAGAAGTCTGCAACTCTAATGTGTCCTTGATCTGAGTAGAGAATTCCTCATCCTGTAGTTTTTTTTAAATACCTCAAAATTCTCATTACTGCATCCAAGTGAGTAGTTCTTAGTGCGGACAAGAACTGACTCACAACACTGATTGCAAATGTGATGTCAGGTCTGGTCACCGTCAGATAATTCAGTTTTCCCACCAATTTCCTATACTGCCTAACATTCTCAAGAAGCTCCCTCTGGTCTGATAATAGTTTTGAGTTCACATTCATTGGAGAATCACTACTTCTGCATCCTAACATCTCGGCTTCTGAGAGCATGTCCAAAACATACTTCCTTTGTGATAGAAGAATACCCTTCGTTGACTTTGCAACTTTAATGCCTACGTATTTTAGGGAACCAAAATCTTTGGTTTGAAAATGTGTCTGTAAATACTTCTTCAGGCTGTCAATACCAGAAGCATCATCCTCTATAATTGCAATGTCATCCACATAGACAACTAGCAGAATTCGTTTCCCATTCTGAAGTCTCCAGAAGACAGAGTGATCTTTTGTGCACGACAAAACCCAAATTCCTGAATAACCAATGCAAAATGTCCAAATCAGACTCTCAGAGACTACTTCAGACCATAGAGTAGTTTTTTCAGCCTATACACATTCGCATTCTCCCTCCTGAGCAACAAAACCTAGTGGTTGCTCCATATAAACCTCCTCATCTAGAATACCATTAATGAATGCATTCTTAATGTCCAACTGATGAAGTGGCCAATGGTTTGTCACTGCCAACGAAATAAAAATCCGAACATGTCATTTTTGCCACCGGAGAGAGAGTATCTACGTAATCTAAGCCATACACCTGTGAATAGTCTTTAACAACCAGTCAGACTTTCAGGCGTGCCAAAATTCCATCAGGATCCAACTTAACAGTGTACACCCACTTACAGCCCACGGGCCGCTTTCCTGGTGGAAGTGGGACCAAATCCCAAGTCTCATTCTGCTGCAAGGCCCTCATTTCGTCCTGCATCGCTTGGTTCCAACCTGGAATAGACAAGACTTCTAACACATTCTTGAAAACCAAATATGAGTCAAGAGAAGTAACAAATGATCGAAAGATAGAGGATAGGCGATCATAGGAGACAAAATTAGAAATAGGATGTTAAGTATAAGTTTGTATCTCTTTTCAAAGTGCAATAGGAAGGTCTTCCGCAGAAAGGGTTAAATTTGTACTTACTGATTCAGGTTTTTCGCGCGAAGGACGTGGTGTTGAGGCCAACGTTGGCACAAGGGCAGGAGCAGAGTGACGATGATAAATTTGAATTGGGTCGTTAAACTTAGCCGAGTCTTTGCCACTAGCACAAATAGTATTGTCAGCGGATGAACCACCACTGTTAACCAATGGCTCTTGCAGGATTAAGTAGTCATACTCATCCGATGATAATGGAGATGAAGAACTAGAATGACCGGGTTTATCTTCAAAGAATGTTACATCAGTAGATAACACAAGACGATTGAGTAACGGACAGAAATACTTATAACATTTATGCTTTCGGGAGTAGCTAAAAAATACATTTAATAGACCGAGAGTCAAACTTTTGTTTATTTGGACTGTGATTATGAACAAAGCACAAAGAGCTAAAAATCTTTAGAGGAAACATAAAGAGATCATCGTTGGGATATAGAACTTTGAAAGAAAATTTATCTTGCAGAACAGAAGATGACATTCGATTAATCAATCAAGTAACATGTTGTTAAGATAGCTTCCCTCCAAAATTCTTTGGGAACGGGGCGATGAAATAGCAAGGTCCGAGCAATATCAAAGAGATGTCTATTCTTTCGTTCAATAACTCCATTTTGCTGAGTGTAAACACAAGAAGACTGATGAAGGATTCCATGTTATTCAAGAAAACTAGTGAAGTTATCATCCAAATATTCCTTTGCATTATCAGATCGGGAAATTTTTATCGAAGTCTTGAATTGATTGACCAATTCAAAATATAAAGAGTTTAAAAGTAGCAAAAACTTCAGACTTAGACTTGAGAAGATAAATCCAAATAACACGAGAATGATCATCCACAAAATTGACAAAGTATCGAAATCCTAATTTAGAAGTTATTGGGCATAGCCCCACAAATCCAAATGGCTTAGCAGCCCTCTTATTGACTTGATTAGGATAAGATACACGATAGTGTTTGCCAAGTTGACACGACTCACACTCTAATGAGGAAAAAGATTTGAACTGAGGATTTAGAAGCTTGAGAACAGAGAGATGGATGCCCTAGCTGACAGTGGTATTGTAGAGTTGATGAGTTTCCAATACAAGCTAACTATTTGCCGTCCAAGTCCAGTTTATAATGGTCATTCTGCTCATGTCATGTCCCAATCGTTTTCCTCATGATCAGACTCTGAAAGACACAATATGTGGGGAAGAATGTCACAGTACAGTTTAGTAATTTAGTAATCTTACTAACAGATAAAAGGTTATAGGAAAAACTAGAAAGATAGAATACAAAGGAAAAGGGAAGACTCGGGGTAGGATTGGTATTGCCGACACCCTAAACAGGTGTACGTAAACCATCGGCTAATATAACTGAATTAGATGTAGGAGAGAAAGAGGATAGGATATCTTGGTTCCTAGTCATATGACCAGTGACACTTGTGTCTATAATCCAAGTATTAGACGAAGACGATGTAAGTAAAGATAAAGGGGTACTTGCACTTTTGAGAGTAGCGAATAAATATGAAGACGATGTTTGTGAACTTTAATACTGCTGAAATAATTGAAATAGCTAAAATTAACGATGCAGGTCCGCATCATGAAAGAGTGAATGTGGTTGAATTTCACTATCAGATGAAGTAAGGTTGTCCTGAGCCATCATGTAAGCACTCTTAGCCTTTTTCTTTTCTAATTCAGGATAATTATATTTGAGATGTCCTGACTGATGGTAGTAGTTACAAGTCTTCACTGAGTCATCGTCATGAGCATGTATGCCTTGATATGGACCTCCACGACCACCTCGTTGATCACCTCGGCCTCCAGAACGACCAGTGTGGTAACCTCCTCTCCTTTCAAAGTTTCCTCTACCTCTTCTAGGGCCACCAGTATGACTTTCTCGTCCATAAGACTGTCAACTCTGAGTGGCAAGCGTAGAGTGATCCGCAGTAGATGTGAGTAGCTGTGCAGGGATAGCATTCTTCAGAAAGTGATAAATCTCAGCCAGGGAACTAATGGCGGAGCTTCCCATGATTTGTGGTCGAGCAGAGGAGTAAATGGAATCTAGGATGCCCAATTAGGTGAGTATCATAAGTTTATTCTATTGGTTCTGCATTTGTTTTACATCTCCAGTAATAGAAAATTTTTGATGAAGTTCCTCAGCCAGATGATTGAACTCACCATAATGATTATCCATGGGTTTACCATCCAATTTCTTATGAAACAGCTCTTGAATTACTTCATATGCCTTATTAATAGTGTTGCTACCCTCATAGAGATCTTGCAAAAAACACCAAAATTTCTTCATTGTCATATAATGAAGAACTAAATCCTGAATTTTAGGCTCCATAGTATTAAAAAATTAATGTAAGAGGACACTATCATCCAATATCCAAGATTTCAATGTCGGAGTAGGAGGGTCTGTCAACAAATGGTCAGTTTTGCCTCGGTGACTCGGTCTACCACGTAGATTTTCATAACACGCTTTCACTGAAAATAGTTAATTCCATCAAGTTTTCGGTCTGTGATTCTACCAGAAAATATCTCCGAAACTTTCATCTGGACCGTTACCTCAGAATTCTTGAGTTTCTCAGATCCGGCCATCATGAAACAGACAAGTAGAGTTTAAGACAATATCCTCCACAAGTTGTACTCCAAAATAAAAACACTCAAAGTATGTCCAAGTTCAAGAAAATAAGTCTTGAATTAGCTAGTAGGCTGAACAAGTCCAAGAACCCGAAGATTTAATTTTAAACCCGAAGATTAAAGTACAAGAACCCAAAGGTTAACATGAAACCCGAAGGTTAAAGATCAAGAACAATAAGGTTAAGATGAAACCCGAAGGCTTTTTTATTTTATTTATTTATTATTATTGTTTTTAGAGGACAACTCGCAGATCTGATTCAGATCCGAAAACAAAAAGAGAGCGGCGAGCGACGGGCATGGCGGTGGCGAGTGAAGGCCTCATGGTGGCGGCGGTCATCAACGACGAGCGACGTCGGGTGGGAATTGTCGCGTCGGGTGAGAGAAGCTCGAGGGCGAGGAGTTGTCGAGGAAGATGAGGGCGATGACGATGGTGAGGACGAGAAAGGTGAGGACGATAAAGCGGCTGTAGGGGTTTTGGCGGCTAGGGTTTTTACGACTAGGGTTTTGGATAGAGACGACTGCCTAGGGTTAAAGTTAAACTTAGAAATTTGGATTAGTATTAGGGTTAGGGTTAGGGATAGGCTCTGATACCATGTTAAGATTTGCAGAGAAAAGAGTTACTTGGGAGAGTTTTCCCTCACTCTATACTTTATTATTTATAGAGATTGATTAGTTACAGTTTAGTCTCACAGGCAATGTGAGACTAAACTAATGCTAAACTAATATTCATACTCTCTTTTAAAAGTCTTAATTCCTAATCCCAACACATCCAATAAAGTAGCATAGTTCATAATTTTTCAAATCAAATGTCAAATCAAAACTAATATCCAAGAAAAATTAAATAATAAACAAGGATTAGTTAGGCCTAACGGGTTTATTTTGTTTTTTGGGATACAGGTTATGGAGTATAAAGACTTGATTGAATTGTTAACAAACAAAAATATATGAGCCTATGTGCCGAATGCACCTGCATGAAGTCAAATTGATCGCAAGGCGCAAAAGGCGCTATGGCACTAGATGTGAGGTACTTCATCACCACCCAGCATCGTAAGGGCGTATGAGGCACAGTAAGGCACACACTACGGGTGTTAAATGAGTGGGTTTGGGTATTAAGTGGGCGAGCCATAAATGGGTGAGCATGTTTTACCAATTTACCTATTTATGGCCCATTTAATATTTTTCAATTGGGCGGGTTTTTACCCACTCATTTAATAAACGGGTCACCCAATTATCCATTTAATTATAGTAGCTATATATATATAATGCTTTTAGGGTGTTTTTTGTAAACTTTTAGGGGGCTTTTTGTAAACTATTGAGGGTTTTTTGCAAAATTTTGGGGTCTCTTTACAAACTTTTTGGGGGTCTTTTGCTGACTTTTTGAGTATTTTTTGCAAACTTTTTTGGGGGGGTTTACAACCTTTTGAGAGTTTTTTTACAAAATTTCTAGGAGTTTTTTTTCCTATATACACACTCGAAAGGAATCAACCATATTCACTAATTTACCCTCCAAATATATACATTTACTAGTTCATCTTACAATTCTACCACATTAAGGGTAAATTGACAAAAATGTTTGATTTCAGGGTAATATAAGCTTAAAAACCTGTTTTTAATTCAAATTTACTAGTTCATCTTACAATTCTACCACATTAAGGGTAAATTGACAAAAATGTTTGATTTTAGGGTAATATAAGCTTTAAAAACCTATTTTTAATTCAAATTAATGTAAGAAAACAGCTAATTGAAGCTCTCCAATCAAAAAATTGCTTTATGCAATTATAAAGCTAAAACATATTAATTTTATAAAATTTGAAAGGAGAGGGAAAAAAGAAAATTCCTAATAACACCAATAAACTTCATGAGATCTAGCAAAAACAACAGAAAAACAAAATCAAATTACCTCCGGTGCCAAAAAAGCAATCTTTTTTCTTAAAAAAATGATCTCACCTGTATATCTAGATAAATTATTCTAAAAACTTGTGTATTTATTGTATTCTAAAGGAATCAATACTGAAATGCAAGCTCTAGATAACTCGAGTCCAAAGTAGTAATAGAAACGAATCAACTGTAAAAATAACTCGAGAGAGATTTTAGAGAAGAAACCCTAGAAATAATTAACATAGTGATTTCGGCGGAGACAAGACAAAGGTCGATGAGGCTTCAAAATGGCGCGGCAGCGGGGAGAGCAAAAACCCTGGGAGGCGACGGCGAGGTCGCCGCGGGGATCGCGGGCCACTGCGACGCACGAGAGGAGGGAGCGGGAGAGGGAGACTAGGGTTTTGTATTGATAAGGCTGAAGGCCAAAAGGTTTTGCTAGCTTCCGGTTTTGGTTTTGGGAATACGGGCGGGTAAATGGGTGAATAGATACCGCCCATTTAGTAACTATTTAGTGTATGTTGAGATGAACCCGCCCGATTAGACCCATTTAACTAAATGGGTGGGTCTTGGGCGGGCCAAGTGATGGGCGGGTCAGTGGGTAAATGGGCATGGGCAAAAATTACCTCCCATAGCACACACCTTTGATAACACTATCTACAAGTATTCACTAACCATCTCAACAGACAATTCAGGGTTCAAAAAAGCGATAAAATCCGGGTGGACCATGGATTTCAACCTAGGTGGATTGTGGATTTGAACCTGGGTTGGCTCAGATCCCATGAGGGTGTTTGGGGAAAAATTTTGGACAAAGTAGCTTTTTAATCTAGCTTATCTACATGTTTGGTGACATCTCAATAGGCTAGCTTTCAAGTCTCGTTCAAAAAATTAGGTTTTCATAACTTTCTAAAAACTAGCTTATAAGGTCATCTAAATAAGCTAGCATAACTTATAAGCTTCAAAACGTAAGCTTCAACAAGCCACCATAATGACTTTTTTACCCATACAAGTATTATAAAATTTCTAACATAAAGTCCAAAAGCTAGCATAACTTATAAGCTACAAAAATTAAGCGTCCACTCCCTAAACCTCCAAAGCTAAGATGAGGATTGAGGGTTGTAATTTTATATTCTAACAAAATTTCGCATACAACAAGTTGTGCACAAAATAAAAAAGAAGGCTTTTTAGACAAAGGAACAAGAGAATGTTTTTCCATCTTACCACTGAACTTTAAGAATGTGCAAATTCTAGGTCAACAGAAGGCAAAGGTAATGTAAGATATAACAAGGGTAAACCAATTGGATAAATATTAAGAAGCACAAGCTCCTCAAGGTTTGAAGCATCAGCTGATCACAACATGTATCCCTTGTATGATGTTGGACTCGAGCATGACAAGTACCAACACAATCAATCTGAAACCTATCATATTGTCAGTTTTATCAAACAACTAAAACATGCAGATACTATAGTAACTAAATAACATAGCAAAAGATGAGGTTTGAAATAACAAAATTTGATTTGATTGTCTTATATTGTAGAGAAATAAAAAATTAAATGAATGAAAAGATTGTGATTAAACTGACTTGTTATATGTACAAATAACCAAAAATTTGACAAAATCAACTTGAACCAAAGCTGCAACTGCTACCAAGATTCAATACTAAATGGTGAGTGGCATAAAACTACTCAACTATATAACAAAAGCCTTAAGATAACTTAATAACCAGTTATTTTTCCATATTATCTTCAACTGGAGAGGTTTTGACAAGAAAGTTGAAGTCTTAAGAAAACCAGCTAGCTGATAATTTTTCTTAACCTAATATATATTCCACACCTAAGACGTTTTGAAATTGAGATGATGATCGTATTATACATCTTGAATGTACTTTCAAGGATAAAAGTTTGACATGTGCCTTACATTTGAAGTAAGAAGAAAGATGTCCCAACACATAATTATGCAAGTAGTTGAGTTGAAATCTTAGTATAATAGTCATTATGCAACCAAAAATAACATTTGGAAATACATCTCCCTGAATGCCAAACTTGCTGGATAGTCCTACTTAGATGCCGGTGCCACATTGTCTTTTCATGTTTTTTCACTCATCTCACCATTTTAGTCTATGAGATATTACTGCATTAGATATTTCATGACAGCTAACCACATTTTCTATTCTATATTTTGTCTCCCAATGTGCTACAATACAGAATTAAAGTGAAACAGCTTAGTCGGGTAAGTCAAGGAACACGCTTGAAGCATAACCTTGAAATAGCAGGTCCAAGGACAATTTCTTCCTATCTAAGCTAGTAGAATATCCTTTCAAACTCTTACAAGTGAAAAGGTTGATAAAAGACAGAATAAAAAAGAACTAATCAAAACAACAATGAATTATTATGCTTTACCTTTAACGTAAATATTTTAGATTAGTTCAAGTCCTTAAAACTTCCTTGCATATTGTTAAGGAATATATCATAGAGATCTATAATGTTATAGTTATAGTTATATTAGGAATAATATATTAGGAGTATAAATTAGAGATTTAGTGAGTGAGAGATATTAGGAATGTAACTAAGAGAATAATTATGATTAGATGATTGTGTTTAGTCTCACATTGACTACAGAATAAACTTCTTATTATTGTATCCCTATATAAAGGGGAATAGTTGTAGCTTTTAAGATATGAATGATAATGTACGATATTTTATTGTTTAACACACATTTCCAAAATATTTAGAGTAAAATTATAAGCCAAACGCATATTACATTATGTCTTTTAAATCCCATTACTTGAGCTTAATTTTAATGTTACAAATGACAGAAAACCATGGAGTTAAATTGTGTATATCTAGGCATGATGAGCTACATTTTCTTCAATTACAAGACTTAAACAAGCCATTGTAACAGACTTTTACTGCTGAAGTTGCAAAAACTGCAATTTGCAGTTCCTGTTCCAGTCTAAACAGGGTAACACTAAAGTGAACGTTTTCAACAAGACCGGTCTAAATCATTCCCAAAAGGACAACAATGATTCCCAATAAGGAGCATTGAGAAATGAGAATAAACCTTAAAAGGCTCAATTTTTTTTACTGTCATGTATACCAGAACATTCATTATCTAGTGAAAACTTGCACAACTATATCATGCTACCTAGCAAAACCTGAAATCTGAATTCCAATCGAAATGGAATTAATTGCTTCTCAAATCAACCACATTAAAGTTAGCAATCAACAGAAGTAAACTGATCCTACCAACTTAAAGTCACGGAACACACTAAAATAGCATGTGAATCCAGCTGCAATGTATCCTAAACTAACCACATTGTCAACAGACCCTCAAACTCTCAAAGCACCAAAATTGCAAACCAAATACACAAAGAACCAACGTTTACGAGCTGATAAGAACACAATCCAATGTACTAAACAAGAAATGACAAGATTTAATTATTTTACCAAGATTTTCTAAACCCAAATAAAAAAAACAATGATCCTCAATCAGCACCATTGAGCATCAAATCTCAAAAGACTCAAACTTTGCAGATATCATGTACATCAGAACTTTCATTCTAAATGTGCTGACACACTCTTTTCCGATGAAAAACTTCGCATAACTATCTCATGCCAACTCAGAAAAACTGAATTCTCAATTTCAATCAAAATGCAATGAATTCTCGTCTGAAAGCAACCACACTTAAGTTAACGATCAACAAAAGCAAACTGATACTATCAACTTCAAAATCGAAAACTACTTAGCTGCAAAGAATCCTATATCACCCACATTGTCAGAAGACCGTCAAATGCACAAAGAACCAACCTTTAACAGTGGAATATGCACATCATCCAACGTGTTGTTTGGCGTAATCAACGCCGTCTCCAGCTCCTCCGCCGAGAACTCCACTGCAATATTCAACAGCGGCCGAAACACCTAAAAAAATCCCAAATCCCCAACAAGAAATCAGCCAAACCCCTAGAAATCAAAAACCGAACACCATTCTCCCCTCAAACTCACATGCAAGAAGTTGAGCAGCGACGCCATCTGCCACATGGACCGGATCCCCCACCTCGGGAGCAGCGCCGGCGACTCCGGCGGCGGCGGAGCTAGGGGCGTGACGATCCTGCTATTCTTCTCCTTCTCCTCCCGTTCCTTCCTCGTGGGGCGGCGCTCCGGCGGCGGAGACGGCGGGGGGTAAAGCCTGGAGGCGGCGGAGCGGGAGGTGCAGGCCCTGGGGAAGCGGGAAAGGCGGGCAGACGAGCGGGTGGGCGTTTTGGTGGGCGGGGGTTGGTCCGAGGAGGAGGATCCGCCGTTGGGAGGGGCGGCGGCGGCGGGGGCGACGGCGGCTGGATCGGCATCTGCGTCGGGCTCCGGCGGAGGAGGGGGAGAAGACATTAGAGAGAGGGGGGTCTGGATTAGGGTTAGGGTTTCGGGGAGGTTTCGGGGGGAATTGAGGAGAGGAAATCGGGAGAGAGAATCTGGGAGGAAAGGAACAGGGTGACGTGGAAGAGGTCGTAAAGGAAGAAGAGAGAGAGAAATGGGGAAAGGAAAGATGGGAGAGAGTTTTTTTAATTATTAGTCCCTCGAAAATTTCAGTAGTTCCATGTCAGTACCTCAATTCTTTGAAATTGTTCATAGCTCCCTAAAATCCCAAAGGATCTTTCAGTTTGCTCTTTCAATGGCCCCAAATACCCCTCAATTTATATTTCTCCCAAAACTTCTTCTAGTTTGAAAAAGGATTATTACTTTTCGATATAATGATGATGTATGATTTAATTACAAGATGATTTTGAATTTTGCGTAGCTACACGAATGACTTGAAATTACTAATTGTGGTTATACAAGTAGCTCCAAAAGTAGCTTGTCATTTGGATTTCAGGGTCACCCGTGTAGTTACAAGTAGTAATCTCAGGATCATCAATGTAGATACGCAGACTTCAGAGTCACTAATATAATTATATCATAGGTACCAGAATATAATTAATCCTTAAAAAACATTACTTCAAGGGTGTTTTGGTCATTAAGGAGCAAATTTGCAAGACCCTTTGTATATGAGTAATTGTGAAGATCTTGAGGGACTAACATAAAACTATTGAAGATATGATGCACTAATAATTAAATAAACCTTCAATGAGGGTGTTTAACATATTCGTCCCTTACATCTTTTATACTTTAAATTAGGTTTTTTCAATATTAGTCGCTTACATCTTCATGTTTTGAGATTGGTCCATGAAATCATTGAAATTGCTATTAGATCACCCAATTATCGTAAGTGTTTAAATTTTACACTTCTCATCAAGAGTAGAAGTAGCAACTAGAGATTAACTTGAAATAACTCATGTTAGTTGAGGAACCTAATAGCAATGTCAATGACTTGAGGAACTAATTTCATACATCAAATATAAAAAGCCCTTTGTTTTCAGGTTTATTCTTTATTGTCCCCTCTTCAGTTGGTCACTTAAATCATTGAAAATTCAATTAAATTCCTTAAATCTTATTAATTCCTTCAAACAGCTACTATGAGTTTGATTTGAGGAAGATATTCTAGTTATATGCTTGTTCTGCAATCTAAGAGTTGATAATTTGAATTTTATCTTAATACAAATTAATTAATAGAATACAAATGAAAGCCATCGCTTAGTGGAAAACTGTCATTGGTGCAAACTATCATGGTGGTTTTATGAAAGTTGAAATTTTTTCGGGGGTTTATGGAAAACCACTATTTTACGGTGGATCTGTATTAAGAAACCCTAATATTATGTATTCTATCTTGTATAACTTGTTTTCGCCAAAAGTTGATGTTGTCATAGAATTCATTATATCTTTGATCAATTACAACAAATTCGAAAGAGATAGTCTTTTTATAAGACTTCTTTTACACAACAAAATAAAAATTATAACTTTTGAGAAAATAACACAAAAACCGTCTATCGATTCTTGCTTTGTGGGACTTTGTCTGTGCCGGGAGTGCTTTGACTCGTGGACCGCCAAATCACAGATCGTGAAGGGGGCTTAGTGATTCTTCCTTTGTTTATCGAAGTAGGAATTTGAAGTGAAGATCTTATCAAAGTAAGACGATCACTCTTCTTAAGATCAAGTCAAAGCTCGAATCTCAAGGAATCACACCAAGAACTATTCTCTCTTCTCTCTCTGCTCTGAATTGCTCAATCAAATGCTCGATCCTCGTCAGTAATGACCCTAGGGGGTATTTATAGCCTCTGGGACATAACTGAAAAATACAACAAACGACAACATTAAGCTGGCGAGACAGTGTTTACTGTCTCGGCGACCGAGACAGTGTTTGCTATCTCGGCCTGCGAAACAATAAATACTGTCTCGGAAAAACCAACTGCCTGGCAGTTTTTGCTGTAACTGTCTTCCCACTTTTCAAACTCCGTTATTTTGGCAGTTATTTACGTGATTTTCGTCCATGATGTTTTCCATGTTCCTTGGCAGTTAATGGACACGTGTGTGGCAGTTATCTAGGTAGTTTCTGACCATTTCAAAGCTGTCTCTCTAGCGAGACAGTAAACACTGTCTCGCTGCGAGACAGTAAACACTGTCTCGCTGGCGAGACAGT
>BQKN01061313.1:0-28144 GCA_022839385.1 Asparagus kiusianus | reverse complement strand
GCGAGACAGTAAACACTGTCTCGCTGGCGAGACAGTAAACACTGTCTCGCTGGCGAGACAGTAAACACTGTCTCGCTGGCGAGACAGTAAACACTGTCTCGCTGGCGAGACAGTTCATATCTGTCTTGATTTTTTTCTAAGACAGTATGAGGTGATTTTTGGATGATCTTCTCTATGTTTGGATATCTATTAGCATTTTTTGATGCCTACAGATACCCCCTCCAAAGTATTCCAGACTCATTCTTTTATAGAGGAGTCTGGGATACTTTGGATAAGATATATTTTACTTACGATCCCTTCAATGCTTGGTTGAGTAGATGGCGTAGAAGGACTTGTAAATGGCTTCGACCCTTGATCTCTTCTTCTTTTAGTCTATTCAGTTCTTTGTAGAATAGCTAATGTTCTCCCGGCATCGCGTTTATCGCTTGACCGTTGTCGAGATCTTGATTCGAAGCTGGTATTTGTTCTTGTGGGTTCAGCTTTTGTCACCGAATTGATACATCCATTGAGAGTTCGTCAAGTTATCCTTAAGAATATTCAGATTAACATTCTCCAGAAACTTCCTGTTGAGGGTAGGGAAACAGTTTAGACTCGTGTACCTATTGGAGTATTCATGTGTATCGAAACAGCACGATATCGCCTATTATACTCAAAACGATCGTCACTGTCTCGCGATACGAGACAGTTTATACTGTCTCGCGGTGCGAGATAGTAAATGCTGTCTCGCGGTGCGAGACAGTATATGCTGTCTCGCGGTGCGAGACAGTATACGTTGTCTCGCACGGCGAGACAGTGAAGTCTGTCTCGCTCGGCGAAGTCGGGGTTATAAAACCCCGACTTAGGGTTTTTTCAAGTGTTTTCACGTTGATTTTTCAGCGATCTTCAGGCGATTTCTTGGCGATTTTCTGCAAGTTTTCGACTTCCTCTTGTTCTCTTTGTTTCTGATTTGGGTGGTACTTCTGTTTGTGGGTATTTTACTCGGGTTCTGCAGGTTTTTTTCCCCTCTTTTCTTTAAAATTTCGACGTCCTTTGATTCTCCCCATGCATGTGGTCTCTTGGATTTATTTAGTGTTATCCTTGTCAATTCTATATCCAAAACCCTAACTTTCTCGTTGGATTTCAATGTAGATCACATATTCATCATGTCGGCGCGTAGATCTCGAATCCCCCGGGGTCGTCCGATTGTTCAGACCACTGAGGGGGGCCGCTCCTGTTGTTGCCTCGCATGGGGGTATACTTTCTTTCACCGTTTCATGAATTTAAATACTGTATCTTGTCAATTTCATACATAAATATCCATATTTGTATGCAAATCCTCGTTTGTATCCTTTGAGATACATTCGAGAAGAGCTGGTATCCTCCTTTGAGGGGATCGACGCTTAAAAGTGTTTGTTTTGCTTGGAAAAAACACACTTCAGAATATACAGGGGTGATTTCGTATCATCCCACGTGTGTTGAAAGGTTTTGATATGCCGTTATAATGCTCGTGCATAGTAACACATATCTCCTTTATACATGTGGTAGATGGAAAATCATCACACCTGTTATGAGGTAGCGATTATATCTTATGGAGTAAGATATACCGCCCTCTCTAAAATTTTAGGACTATTCTTACACAATTTATGTGTATGTCTTCTTTATCAGTCCATTTTCCTCCTGCAATCTTTACTGCTGATGAGGTTACGGGTCAGAGTAGCGTTACCCACTCATATTATGAGGGAATCCCGTTAATTGCATCAGCTCCCCAATTCAAGTCAGACTACAGCGAAGGAGCTAGAGAGTTGATCGGGCGAGGTAGTTGTCGTATTCTGCGACGGTTAATCACGGATGCAACTTTAATTTTAGAGCAAGACTCGAACCAGTGCATAAGGAAACCAGATTTCTTGTTTGGTGACTCTGTAAGAGATCTGGAGATTGTTTCTTGCAGACCTGCATAGTGGTTGCATGAGAGCGGTTCATCACTCCTGTATTTGCCCTGGATTCCTCAGGAGCATTCACTCTTGATGTTTAGAAACTTATCAGTTGGACGTGAAATGTTCTAGAGGTTGACCAAAAACCACGAACGTATTCACTGTGGCTTCAATGGGAAGGAGGCCGCTCCGGGTTCCAGTGAAAGAGCCTCTGTACGAGGACTTCATCCGGGTGTCTTAGGCCAAGATAATATACCCCAGAATGAAAAGGCAGCACAGGCAAACACCGTGAAGAATCGGTTAGCCGTAGCGGGAAAGAAACTATCCAACCAGAACTTCAGATGTTATGGATGGGTCCATTACTTTGGAGACAAGTGGTGGACCAGAATAACCCGATATGTGTTGAATCGCTGGGGGCGAGAATTGGCAGAATTAGGGTTGTCAGTCCCGATCCGTGCCAGCATGTATGGTCTGCAGATCAGTGTAGGTCATTTCCTCTGTTTGTTCGAGATTTACAAACCTGACACCAATACATTCTTCACCAAGAATGGAGAGCTCGGGTTACCATTGCATGAAATGATGAAGGTTTCCGGTTTGCCCATAGGTGATGTCCCGTATCAAGAATTCTTCCCAACTGCCAGTCAGTTGAATAAGATGAAAGATCGGTCAACTGTGACCCACGATACTTTATGGGAACTGACTTGTCATTATCATATTGCTATGGCTGAGATGGAGACTAGAGCTAAGAAGAAATCTCCCCAGATCAGCTTAAAACAATTCGCCGATTATCTATTCAAGAACCTGGATAATCGTTCGGAAAAGGTACGTGGATTATCTCCTTTGACTCCAAATGAGATCAACCGGCTGTTAGAGAAAACGAACGCACAATCTTATACCTCTCGTTCAGAAGACGGGTTTCCCCATGGTACTAAATTCCGTTCTTATCTGTGGCAAGCTGGTATTCCGATCACTCCTACCACCCTGCTAGCAGGCTTTCTGGCCTTATGGCTGAAAAGGTGCGTCGTTCCTCACCAACCCTCCGATTCAATGCCGATCGAGGTGTTGTATCCAGCTGTCCAATTAGTTACAGGTCGTAAATTACCCTTGCTCCCTGCTATGGTGGCCGGCATTCACAGTGGATTACGCTAATTAATTTTCGTGCTTACTCAAGAGAAAAAGAAACCCTCTGCCAGCGTATCCGCTCCGAAGCTAGAACTACCCTATACTTATCTGATGACCTGGTTGGTACTTCACCGGCCAGATTTAATGGAGGCTCCTGAGACGGTGGATCCCAGTCTTCCTCTGTTACAGACTCTTGAGGGTTGCAAATAGGTCAAACATCGATGGGCGGACATAACGAGGCAATTCAAAATTCACAAATGTTGGGAGTTCTTCCCTTGCTTCCCTCGATTCTCCGGTACGTACAATACGATCTTATTGGATGCTGAAGACCCAAGGCAGAATCGCACCATCTTGGATGTCGGGTGCTTCAGATGGCTGATGAACATTCGGCCTGGTTACCTATTATTCAGGGTGAGAGATGTTTGTCACATTGAACCTTATTTTCCATGTCGATTTGCTCGTCAATTCGGCTATGACCAAATGTATGTCGGCAACCCGAACCGTCAACTTAGCTTCAGAGGTGGACTTATTGATGGGGCGAGAGCTTGGTTTTGGAGCATTGTCGGCTGCCCAAGTACTGAATTTGATCTCCCTTTAGAAGTACCGCCTCTACGGATGACCTTCCTCTATTGTAAGTGGTTGATAGCCGCCAATATCGTCACTCGGCATAGGAGAATGTCAGACTCAGAAGAAGAGGCAACTCCGCGGCAAACAACAGAAGCGACCCGTGAAGCTATGATGTCGCCCCTAAGGAAAGAGGCTGCCGAATCGTTGAGAAAGGAAAAAGAACCGGCCCGCCCAACAGATAGTGAAGAAGAGTTTGATAGCGATGAAACAGGAACTTCTGAGGGGGCGGGTGAGACTGGTTCAAGTTCTGAGGAAGCAGTTGGTCTCCCCGATTCTTTCTTTGAAAGAGGACTTGTAAGCCATTCCGTTGCGCCTGCTCAACCGCAAGATGCTCCGAAAAGAAGGAGGGAGAGAGAGTCATTATGACTTATCCCAATCGGATGACGGTAGAGGTTCTCAGTGGAGATGAAGAGGATACAATGCCTCTTGCTCGTCGGCAAAGGTCACGATCTTCCACTCAAGCTCAAACCCAAGCCCTTCCCGGAGTTGAATTGTGTACCAAACATCGTCACGAAGGATCTGGGATTCAGGATGAATCACGCCCATCGAAAAGACGAAAGAACGCCTCTTCTAAGCCACGTGTTCATCTTCCCGTTTTAGAGGAGACATCTGCATGTAGCGCTTCTTCAGATGAACAAGGTAACAATTCGTCTTTATCTTATATTTCTTCATACTCAGGCTTATCTTACATTCAACTTCTGTAGGGAGTCAAGAATAAGGAGAACTTCGAACAGAGATTGCTTCTCCCGGTGGCACGGAAACTGAGGAGCCCAGCTTCGTCCAACAAATGCAGGATGCTCTGAAAGACGAAACTGCGAGTGTTCCTGCAGCTTCTGATGTTGATCCATCGGCCTCAAGTACAGGTACGTATCTCTCTCCATTTGGAAGATAATTTCGAAAGATGAATGAGTCAGATCGCGTGCCTCTTCTAATGACTTGTGCACCTTATCTCCTTTTAGTCAAACTAAAAGAAGTGGGTGCGAGTAGTGGGGCCCTCGAATCCGTCCCGATTGACCAAGGTAAAACTAGTCTCTCCTTTGTGCGAGTTCATGTAAGTATATATGTTACTCATGACCCAATATATTCTGTAGATGCCATAATGAAAGAATCTGCTGGAGGAGAGGCCACACATACAACAGAGGTCGAGGACTTCAACGAGCATAACCTCGATCTCGATCTCTCAGATGGCGACCATCAGTATATCTCCGATCTATTATCGGGGAAAACCTCTGATGCAGCTATCGGATCTACTATTGGAGTTGATTCAACAGAAGCGGGTCCTTCTGAGAGTAAGGCCTTTGTTCTGTAGACTCCGTATTATATTATTTTTTTAACTTCATTTTTTGAGAAATCATATAAGTATTCGAATTATAGGACCAGTTATTGGAACTGATACAGCTACAATCACCGGAACTTCTGATCATCCTGAGGGTCGTGACCATTCGTCATGGGTAGGAACTGAAGTTGATTTTCAATTATCCATTCCTGAATCCCAACCTACTACTCCTGTGGATCCCATGATGATAGAAATTACTGTCACCCCCAAATTAGTCCTGTAGCAACAAAAGCGAGACCAACTGAAGAAGTCGGTACGTCGCCCGATGTTATGCCTAGAGTTGGTGAGTTTTACCCCTCATTTGTTTTAAATTTCAGATTGACATTCCATTATGTTCATTGTGATTCTCTTGTTTGCAGAATCCTCTCCCAAGAGGCATAGTAATTTGGACCCGAAGTTCTCTGAGGTTGAAATTGAAAAATCTTCTGATGTAGCGGGTGCGTCAAAGGCTGCCATTCCTGAACCAACTTTGGCTGTTCAGGAAACCAGACTACCCCCATTGGACAAGCAAGGTCCTGTTGAAGGTTCTTCTGTTAAACTTGGTATGCTTCGGATCGCTGTTATGTATGCACATATATATCTTGTACTGACTTATTTGTCCTCATCGCAGCTCCTTCTTCATCATTATCAAATCAAATCTAGGCTTTATTGGCAGACGAGGACCCGGATAAGGCTGTCATTTGCTCTAATCTTCAAGGCTTCATCTCCTTTTTGAACGCTATGGTCGATCGCATTCTCTTCAAAGGATCATATTTTGAGAATTTTAAGAGGCCTCTTGATCGCTACATGTCGGAAATCAGTGAAGAAGGATATGGTGAATTAGCTGATTCCATCGACGCTTATTTGGCCGACTTCAAACAACATGCTGAATTTCTACAGGATCTCCGCATCAAAGGCGCACCCTCCTATATTGCTTCTCAAATAGACTCCAGGCTACAAGCGTGGCGCGATTCTCAAAAATCGGCTGAATTCGAACTCCAAAAGCTAAGAGCCCGCAGTAATCAACTTAGGGTGAGTGTTGCCAAAAGAACATAAGCCAAGGTCGACCTGCACCAGGACTTAGAGTTGAGTCGAGCGGAAATAGCCCGCCTAGAAGAGCAACTTGTAAAGGCTAAGGATGCTCATGAAATTTTGGAGTCTGAGTTGACGAAGATAACTCAAGTTGAAGAAAACCTGTTTCAGCAACTGAATCTTCAGGATAAGATACTTGCTGAAAAGGAACAAGAGGTCGCCGAACTTCAAAGTGTTGACGAAGAAGCTTTCAAAATTAGATTGACAGTTGAACTTGAACAGGCTTATGTGATAGAGCTTTCGAAACTTGAAGATCACATTCGTCAATATAAACTTTTGTAATTGGAGAACATATATCATTGTAGCTTTGTTTGAATGCTTTTGGTCAATATAGTGAACCCTTTTGCTCATTGAGATTTTATTATGATTACTCGTTCTTGTTTAGAATAAATAACCATAATACTTATAGGATTTTTGGCAAATCCTCAGCTATCAACGGATTTGATATGCCTTTACCGACTACCGTTTGAATCGGGCTAGTATGTGAATTATCTAAATCCGTTCCACATATAACGTTGTGCTAAAAGAATTAAACTATTTTAGACTTTAGACTATAATACTGAATATGTAGGCTACATGTGTTAGATGTAGTCTTATCTCTAGTAAGGGATAGAGATAATATTCCCCATGCATGAACGGTATGGATTTTAAAATGTAAGTAGGTTGCGTTTCCTATATAGGACAACGATCCCAAAATTATAAAGAAAGAATTGAGTATTCTATCTTTCAATCTCTTGTTTGTTGGTAGAGATGAACCCAAAATCGGAGAGGAAGAATTTTATATTCTATCTCCTAGTCTCTTGTTTGTTGGTAGAGATAAACCTGAAATTGGAGAGGGAGAATTTTATATTCTATCTCCTGGTCTCTTGTTTGTTGGTAGAGATGAACCCAAAATCGGAGAGGAAGAATTTTATATTCTATCTCCTGGTGCAAAGAAAACTCAAAGTGGGATCTCCACTTAGAGAATCTGGATTGGTTTGAATAATCCTAACTGTCATAAGATTTGATTATTCAATTCAAAAGTAGTAGATCTTTCGTTCGCAAAAATGAATCGAAAGGAGATTTTGATTGTGGTCCTAACTGTAGTAAGGTTTGACCAAGTGGGAGTTTCGAGGTGATCCTGACTGTAGGAAGGTTTGATCGTTCGATTTGTGGGCCTCTCGTTCATGGAAGGAATCGAGAGGGGATTTTGGTTTTGGTCCTAACTATAGGAAGGTTTGACCAAAATTGGGGTTTGAGATGATCTTAACTGTTTAAATGTTTGATCATATAGGAATTTAAGAATGGGGTACAAATAACAATGAGTTTGTTGATTTGTACAAACTGCTTGGTGAGAAATTCTGATGTCAAACACAAGAATTTGACACGAAATGATCCGGTGATTGATCCGGACTGATAATCTGAATTTTGACATTGTATCTAATTTCAGCATTGGGAACGCTAGAAAACAGATACAACTGGAGTTTGAAGGATTTTAATCCATGACTGATTTTGATGTGCCCACCGTCGGTCAATTTGATCGGTGAGGGGTTTCGTGAGGAAAGATTAATTGTTTAGATAGTTGAATCTCATCTCACCAAAAGCTATAAAAGAATTTTTATGATAATCAAGAATGAATGATTCGAATGATCAATTTCTCATTTAGAACAATCGACTAATATCGGGTTATCCTAAAAATATCCTACATAGGATTCTCTAGGAACTTCCCGTTTTGCATAGGTTATCCTGAACATATTACGGATAATACTTTTTCAGGAACTTTCCGTTTATTGACATCATTAATTTGTTGCCATCCTGGGTAATCAAGCGATACACACCGTTTGAATAGATTGTTTCTATTACAAACGGTCCTTCCCATTTGGGTTGGAATTTTCCTTTCTTCTTAAAATTGAGAATCATAGGTCTTCGAATGGCAAGAACCAGATCTCCTTCCTTAAAACTTCATCGTCGGACTTTTTTATCAAAAGCCCGAGAAATTCTAGCTTGATAAAACTCGATCTGTTGCTGAGCTTCCAAGCGCTTTTCATCTAACGCTTCCAATTCCTCGAGACGTTTCTGATGATGCTCTTCCGTCGTCATTCCCGTTGCGAGAGCGATACGGAGGGAAGGAATTTGTATCTCCAACGGAAGGACGGCTTCGCACCCATATGTTAAGGAATATGGGGTTGTTCCGGTTGGTGTACGGACAGTTGTATGATAAGCCCACAGGGTTTCGCCGAGTTTGTCGTCCCAATCTCGTTTATTGGTTTTCACAAGTTTTGCCAGAATCTTGATGATAGTCTTGTTAAAAGCTTCGGCCAATCCGTTAGCTGTGGGATTATAAGCAGTTGACGAAACATCTTTAATCCCGAATTTACCGCAGAATTTGATAAATGCGTTGCTAACGAATTGAGGACCGTTATCGTGCACTATTCACCTTGGGACACCATATCGATATATGATATGGTGTTTAATAAATTTGATAACATCACTTATCTTCACTTCTTTAAGTGGAACTACTTCTGCCCATTTCGAGAAGTAATCGGTGATTGCCAGAATGAAACGGTCCCCTTTAACCAAAGGTGGGAAAATAGGACCTACAATATCCATTCCCCAAGTTTCAAATGGCCATGACGTTGTTGACGGGTGTAAATGCTCAGGAGGTTGGTGCATATAATTTGCATGTAATTGACACACTTGACATCGCCGGGCGTAGTCAACTGCATCCTTTACCATAGTCGGCCAGTAATACCCAATTCTCCTAAGTCGGTCACAGAGTTTAGGACCGGGTTGATGTGCACCGCATGTCCCATCATGCGCCTCTTTGAGTGCTTGTTCCGCTTCCTTATTTGATAGACAACGGAGTAATAGACCATCGTACGACCATCGATACAGCATTTGTGCTGTAACGTTGTAGTAAAATCTCGGCGCTCTTCGCCGAATTGACTCCCTTTCTCTTACATCTTCAGGCAATATACCATGTAGGATGTAATCGATAATAGGAAAACGCCAATCCCGAACATCGGGTTCAACTCTTGTTGAGTGTGCTTCTTTAGCAATCGAATCGTAGATTGGAACGATAAGCTGGTGAGTTCTCACTGTAATTAATTGCTCTGTTTCGGGAGGTTGAGCCAAAGATACCGACAATGCCGCCAACGCGTCTGCATACGTGTTTTGGAGACGGGGAACGTATTCGATGAAAAACTCTTCAAATGAGCTTGCCATCTCGATGGCCACCTGGTGGTATGGAATCAGGTCTCGATTTCTGAGTTCATACTCTCCTCGTATCTGATTAACTACCAGTTAAGAATCCCCAAAAGCTTCAAGGTATTTGACCCCCAGCTCTTTGGCAAACTTAAGTCCAATTATCAATGCATTATACTCAGCCACGTTATTAGAGCATGGTTCGGTCAATGAGTATGCTCTAGGTAGGACATGCTTTTCCGGCGAAACTAAAACAACCCCCACTCCTGAGGAAATTTTAGAACATCCGGGCGCGCTCGCCATGTTGGTTGCGCGGGAAGCCCCATCGAAGTATAATTGCCACACCTGTTGATGTGAAGTGGTATTAACTTCGTAAGTTTCGTCTGGCAGATCGTCGTACAATTCGACTACATCTTTCGTAGGGTTTTCCGCCAGAAGATCGCAAATAGCTCGTCCTTTAACTGATTTTTGTTGCTTGAAGTACAAGTCATATTGCGATAAGAGTAAAGCCCATCTGGCTAAACGCCAATTCATGGAGGCCGGCTGGGTCATGAATACTCGGATTGGGTTTATGTTAGAAATAACATAAATTGTCTGTCCAACTAAATAATGTCGTATTTTCTGGATTGTAAATACCAGGGAAAGGCATTCTTTCTCGATCATCAGATAACGAGATTCAGCTCCTACCAGCGTGCGACTCAGATAATACACAGCTTGTTCGTGACCGTTATCGTTGTCTTGTGCAAGTAATGCACTTAACGAATGGCTCGTCGCTTTGACATAAATCAAAAACGGTCTGCCTGATTTCGATGCAACGAGAATAGGTGGATTCGCTAGATATGTTTTAATATCTTCGAACGCCTTTTGACATGCTTCATCCCAAATGAACGACACGCCTTTCTTTGTGAGTTTAGAGAACGGTTGACATTTTCTGGACAGATTTGATATAAACCGACGGATATATGCCAATCGACCTTGCAATCCTCTGAGTTCTTTAAGATTTCTCGGAGGCTGTAGCTCATGTATCGCTTTCACCTTATCAGGATCGATATGAATACCTTTTGTGGTGACGACAAATCCAAGAAATTTACCGCTCGACATTCCAAGGAAGGATTTAGTCGGGTTCATCTTTAGCTGATGACTCCTCATAAGATCGAACATCATCTTCAAATCTTTAATGTGGTCGTTTTTATCACGGCTCTTAACGACCAGGTCATCGACATAACATTCGACGGTCTTCCGAAGGTGTTCTTGAAAGATCTTCGTCATTGCTCGTTGGTACGTAGCACCGACGTTCTTCAAACCAAAAGGCATAACAGGATAACAAAAGACACCAAGGGGTGTTATGAATGCTGTATGTTTTTCATCGTCTGAGTGCATCTTGATTTGATTATACCCCAAAAACCCATTCATAAATGACATTCTCTCAAACCCGCATGTGTTGTCAATGATGACATCTGTAATGGGTAGGGGAAAATCGTCTTTAGGACAGGCGGTATTCAGATCTCTAAAGTCAATACAAATTCTGATTTTTCCATTCTTTTTAAGGACTAGAACAATATTGGCCAGCCAATCAGGGTGTTGTTCTTCTCTGACAAAACCTGAATCAATCAGTTTCTTGACTTCAGTTTCTATTGCCTCCATAATTTGCGGACGAAACCGTCTTTGTTGTTGCTTGACAGGTTTAGCATCCGATTTTATATTAAGGCTGTGCATTGCCACATTTGGGTCGAGTCCCGGTATATCTTCGTAATTCCAAGCGAAAACGTCGATATACTCTCTAACGAGGGCGATTAATTCCTCTTTTTCATCCGATGGAGATCACCGCTGATAAATATAGGTTTCGGATTAGTTTCGTCACCCATATTAACTTGGATTACTTTATCTTCAGTTGGAAGTTCTCTTTGCTCAAATCGATCGCCGTCTTGGATATTCATGTAATGCATCCAGGGATCTTCCCAAATAGGCAACTGGTCTTCTCCTTCGGTTGTGGAATGATCAACTGTCGTCATGTTCGACATTAGGGCTTTGAATCTCTCTCCAATGCTCACGTCAGAATCCCAGGTTGAAGCATCGGATGAATGTCCACTCTTATTTCTTAGTTGGCTAATGATCTGTTGGTAATATTCGTCATCAGATGATGAAGCGTAACCTAGACCTCTTTTATGACTGTAATAATTATCTGGTTTTCCTTTTGGTATGTAGGTAGGACGGGGTGGAACCCTGACACCTTGACCAAAATGAAGACCTTCACCAAGCGAGAGGTCATAGCCTTGCCTCCTCATGTAACCATTTGCTTGATAACTATACCGAGAAAAATGTTGCCCAGGTTCTTCTTCATCTGAATTAATGTTCAAGAAAAGATCTGGAGTAGGGGATGGTTCCCCTTTTCCAAAAACTATTTCTTTTTCACCCCCTGTCTTTGCAGGTAGGATCATAGTTGTTCCGAATGAACTTTGGATATGTTTCGTTGTCGTGCAAGACGAACGAAGTGGCATGTGTAAACTAGGATCATCATACAATTCCTATATTACATCATTGAGACAATGCGAGTACTCTAAATCATCCTTTATTATTTCATCGGCAAGTTGCCAGTTACAACTTTCATCCGACGATTCACCACCGTCAAGATCGATTACAAGAGGTTCAATGTTATTTAGTACAAGACCTTCACTATAATCGAGCCCAGCTTCGGTATCAGCTTCTTCTTCGCTGTCCGTACCATGGGCCGATGGTTCAGTATCGGATTCAGCACCGTAAAGAAGGGAGTCAGTAAAATAATTTTCTAACCCCTTAAACGGTTGCTTATCCGCGACCACTGTCTTAACCTCGTTGTTAGTGTCTACATATTTTAGACACTGATGAAGGGTGGAGGGAACTATAAGATTACTGTGGATCCATGGGCGACCTAACAGTAAGTTATATGAAGTTTTAGCATCAATCACATAGCAAGTGACTTCCGACTTTAAATCTCCAAGCTGACACTTCACTCGGATTTTCCCCAATGGTCTTGACCCACTTGTGTTAAATCCGTAGATAACGGTTCCTGTGGAGGCTAGCTTGCTGGCGGGAATTCCGAGGTGGTACATCAACCGAAGTGGCATGATGCTAACAGCGGAACCCGGATCAACTTGAATCCGGTTGACAACGCTCGAACCGATATACCCAGTAAAATATAACGGTCTATCATGCTTCGAATTCCTGACTTGCATATCTTCTTTTGTGAAAGCAATGCAAGGAAATTTGGTGGCTGCCAGATTGCAATGCTGAACTGATGACTCTGGCTCTTCAGGAGTTGGCTTGATTTGAGTGAGGAATACTTCAGAATCAGCCAAGGCTTCTTGTAAAGCTTCTCTGGTCTCTTTTGAGAGGCGTAATAACTCGTATAGCGTGATCCTTGCTGGGATATTAGCCAACTGAGTCATGACATCGAAGCGGTATGGAGTATTCGAGCTTTCCGGTTTATCTCGTCCAATCGGTCGATTAAAACGAGACTACCTCGGAACTTGAACCTCTTTATGTTGGGGTTCCTTCTCTTTTTGTTTAACAACTTTTTGAGGTTTCTCGGTTGCTAAGGGTGGGGTTGTAACCACCCCCAGCTCTTTCAAAGTCTTGGTAGGTACAGCTTTCTCTACCCCCTGCTCGGCTAATTGCTCGGATGCGCTTGGGTAGTTGAAACTGTATTCGTTCCCACTTCTAGTAGCGAAAACTTCCTGCTCTTCTTCAGAAAGAGGTAAAGCTGGAATCTCTTCGTCGTTCTTCTTAGGAATCGCCGAGGCTCCGTAACAGGACTTCTCTTTTCCCTTGCTTTTTAACTTCTTCTTCGACGTGGATGTCGTCCATTGTTCATCTTCAAGCAAATCCGGATGAACCCAAAGGATTTCGCCGTTAGGGGTCATGTGTGACACAAGTACTTTTTGGCGCTGTCCATGAGGGTCATCGTTGATGGTTTGCATCTTGACCTTTGATACTGGCTCGGCTTGAAACTAGGATAAAGGAACCGATCCGAAGCTAATGGAGACCGCGTTTGCGCCTACTTTCTTCTCCTTTGGTTTTGGCGTCACGATACCAACATCGATTAAGGTTTGTATTTTGTCTTTTAAGACATAACACGCCTTAGTGGGATGGTGGACCCTTCTGTGATATGCACAATACTTCGGATCATTAGTTTTCTTTGCTTCTTCTTGGTTTGTGACCGGTGGAAGCTTGATTTTGTTGTTATCTAGCAGATATTTGAAGATAACCGGAACTTCATCATCCTTGAAAGAGTACTCCTTCGGGAATCTGGGCTCTGAGGTCTTAAACTATTTCAGAGGCTGTTGATTCTGATTCGGTGCTAACTGGAAGGATGACTGCTATGGTTGTTATTATGGCTGTTGTGATGTTTGATGCGCATCAACAGCAGCCCCAGACCCTCTTCCTCTGCCACGAGAGTTGAAGTTCTGTTTTTGAGGATTATCTTGTGGCAGTCCTCTCTCCAACTTCTTTCTCTTAAGAAAGCGCTCGGCTTGTTCACCTCTCACTTTTAACTCTTTCCAAGTTTTAGAGGACACAACCCCCATGACCTCTAATACATCCAGCGACAAGTTATTGTGACATGTCTGTAAGATGAATTCTTCTGTGAGTGGATCCCGACAGTTTACCGCTTTGTTCCGAAACCGCTTGACGAAAACATCAACCGACTCCCCATCCTTCTGCTTCTCCTCCAACAAGGTGCTAATAGAGAACTCCGTGTCGTCGTCGAAGAAATTGGTGAGGAACAATCCTTCCATATCCTCCCAGCTAGTGATACTCCCAGGTTTAAGGCGTCGGTACCAATCGAAGGCAGACCCACAGAGGGTTCCTACGAATAACCGGACCATCAAGGCTTCGTTCCCGGATATTGCACCAAGATGTGACTTGAAATAGATCAAGTGCTGAGTTGGCGAACCCCTGCCATCAAAAGGAGTAAAGTTAATCAAATTAAATTTTGGAGGATAAGGAATCAGATCCCATTTTCTCGAGTACGGGTATGGAATGCCCGTTTTCTTTACTTCTTGGGCTGTCATCAGAGGGTTGACTTTGCTCTCGAGATCTTGCATCTTTTTGTCTTCTTCCTCACTCTTCTTCAAGTAGATTTGAGTAGATGATTTAGCCGGACCGCTTCCAGAATTGTCTTTATCCAGAGGATGATCAGCAAAGATAGTCTCATCTTCTTCATTATCCACCTCAGCTATACGTACAGGTATAACGTTACACTAGCTGGATTCTACTTTTTGGCTCGATTCCGGTTGATGTTGTTGAGCTTGCAAATCTCGCATCTGCTGTATTGTCAACTCCATCTCGGTTTTGATTTCAGCTCTAATTTCCTCGCGTTGTTTAGCTAACGCTTCCTGTAGTATCTGAGCCAGTTGATCCGGCATGATTGCGAATGATTCTCTGACTCGCCCAACGCTGGACGTGGTATCATCTGAAGCAACAGCAGAACAAGTATCTGATAGTTCTTCATCTGAAGATAATCCTTCATGCATTCTCTTGTAGTCTCGACGTCGGTTGGCTCTTCTTTGTAACCGCGACATTCTTTGAGAGAGACCCCGCTCAACTCTCCCTTCCGGAGAGAAATCAGGGTCAGGGTTGACTAATAGTTGCTTTCCTTTACCGGTCATGTTAATAGTGACCTCAGGGAATTCATCTTGCCGAATTGCAGGTTTCTTCTTGTTAAAACGCCTCATTTTGGGTTTTGGCATTTCAGTGGAAAGTCTTTGAAATACGGATACCCGTGTTGACTTAGTTTTGGAGCAACCGTATTTTGTCAATACTGCCTTAATAAGCCTCTCGCAGGAGCAGTGAGACTCATCTTCTCGGACAATTCTTTTTCTTGAGTTATTATTTTGATAGTACAACTCATCATCATTGTGATTTGAGCAACCTATCTTTTGTTTTTGAACCTTGTTAACATGCACAGGACGACTAGTCGTCGCTTCTGGGCGATCCAATGTTGAATTCTTAAATCCACCCCCATGCGGGCATGGAGTCTTCATAGGTCCTAAACGAGAGTGAATTGGTACTTTCTCATGTCGGCCTTGTCCAGTTCTAACAGGCGGATATTTATGACCCCCTGCATAAGAAACCACTAAAGGTTTGTTTGCTGGATCTGAGTGTTCTTTGATTGGTGTTTTGCCTTGATCGTCAGCCGAAGGACCGAGGCGATCTGCCATTGTTATTTTGAATTTTGATAAATCTGGGCTAACCCAGGGTTTCACTGGTGATGCAGTAGACGGACTCGGAACGGATGTTTGCGGCGTCTTCGGAATCCAAACTTTACGGTTTTTTGGTGGCTTTTCATACACTATTTCTTTCTTGATTCCTTGTGTTTGTTGACGAAGGGCACGGGCACGGGCAGCTTTTTCCTGGCGCTTTTGTATACGCTCCTTGAGGGTTGAACGAGCTCTTTTGACGAGAGTCCATTCCTCCGTCGTAAGTTTTGCAGAAATATGATTAGTTTGCTGCTGAGGCAACTGAACCACCTTATGTTTCCTCGACTCTAGGTTCGCATAGTAACGGACCCCGTCGGTTTGTTGTAAGGCCTTAGCCAACTAACGAGCACGGCGCTGGCGCTATCTCTGACGAGCTCTTTTCATCAGCACCGGTGAGCCATTAATCAACAACTCCTTAATTAGTGCAGAGTCGTTTGGAGCAGAGATGTTACGGGCAGATTCCTTAACAACGATCGGGCTGGAATCTTCACATGCGGTCTCCATCGGGATTGAAGACTTGAAAATTTTCTTGGAGGAAGAAATCTTCCGGCACTTGCGAGGCGAGGAAGGTTTTGAGGATGAGGATGAGAGGTACTCCTCGAATTTCGCCTGATCGAATTCATATTCGATCTCTTCATTGATCACGATCTTGATCGGTTGCGACACTGCGGCCTCGGCAGCGAGGCCGCTGGCTCCCATTGTGGTCGCCAGTTTGTTTTCGCCAAAAGTTACTATTGTCATGGAATTCATTATATCTTTGATCAATTACAACAAATTCGAAAGAGATAGTCTTTTTATAAGACTTCTTTTACACAACAAAATAAAAATTACAACTCTTGAGAAAATAACACAAAAATCGTCTATCGATTCTTTCTTTGTGGGACTTTGCCTGTGCCGGGAGTGCTTTGACTCGTGGACCGCCAAATCACAGATCGTGAAGGGGGCTTAGTGATTCTTCCTTCGTTTATCGAAGTAGGAATTTGAAGTGAAGATCTTATCAAAGTAAGACGATCACTCTTCTTAAGATCAAGTCAAAGCTCGAATCTTAAGGAATCACACCAAGAACTATTCTCTCTGCTCTGAATTGCTCAATCAAATGCTCGATCCTAGTCAGTAATGACCCTAGGGGGTATTTATAACCTCTGGGACATAACTAAAAAATACAACAAACGACAACATTAAGCTGGCGAGACAGTGTTTACTGTCTCAGTGGTCGAGACAGTGTTTGCTGTCTCGGCCTGCGAGACAGTAAATATTGTCTCGGAAAAACCAACCGCCTGGCAGTTTTTGCTGTAACTGCCTTCCCACGTTTCAAACTCCGTTATTTTGGCAGTTATTCACGTGATTTTCGTCCATGATGTTTTCCACGTTCCTTGACAGTTAATGGACACGTGTGTGACAGTTATCTAGGTAGTTTCTGACCATTTCAAAGCTGCCTCGCTAGCGAGACAGTAAACACTGTCTCGCTACGAGACAGTAAAATCTTGTTAGATCCTAGAGGGGGGTGATTAGGGTCTTATGCTAATCTAATCCGATTTAATACCAATTAGAATCAATTAATAAGTTATCCTAGCAAGTATGAAATATAGCAACTATATAAGCTAGGATAAGCAATATGAACAATGAGATATATCCTATATGATGAAATATATATGCAAGGATATATAAACAAGCACAAGATGATATATCCTAACAAAGAGATATACAATATGATATATGCAAGGATATGTAAACTAACACAAGGGTAAACAATATAAATTAGATAGTGGATGAAATAAATGAGCAATGCACAATTGGTGATATAAGATAAATGCAAAAACAAATACGCCAAAGACAAACTCAAACAAGCAATATGATCACGGAGTTCGGATCTTCCATCCTACGTCTCCGCTCCCCACTCCCGGGGAGAAATCCACTATCATGACCGGGTTTTCTACGCTTACTCGAATAACGTTTACACCTCACAGTGTCGGTTTTCAACGCTCACCGATCAACGTCACTCCTCACACTCGGTTTTCTAGTTCACTGAAAACTTCACAACACACTCGGTTTTCTAGCGCACCGAAAACCTTACAACACTCACAATGTAACGAATATAAATTTGCTCTCTACAATAGATGAGAACTCAATTAAGCATAACTCAATGTTACAAACTCTCACAACCCTAATTTACTATGTATGCAAATACAATAAGCTCAAAGTGGGTGTGTGTAACAATGAGATAAAAATCAAAACTAAACTCAATATAATTCTAGCTTAATAACAATGATAATCAAATATATAAAAAAGCTAGAAATAGAGTTTAGAAAACTTCTCAATAGATCAAGAGGTAGAAGGAGAATAGTTGGATGCACAAACACCAATAGATGATCTCCTCAAGCTCTTGTGAAATTAATTTCTCAAACTCAAACTTCCAAATGCTTAAAAGCTTCTTAAACACACTTAAACCAAACTAAAACCCTTGTTAAAACTCTTTTAAACTTGGTTAAAAACTCTCTTGGATGATAGAAATTAGTTATGGCAAAGGGGTATATATAGGCTTGAAGAAACCAACCCCAAAAACCCCAAAAAACCAAGTTTAAAAGAGTTTTAACAAGGGTTTTAGTTTGGTGCTATAGTAACTTCGGGCGACCGATGCGGTCGACCACTAGCCATATGCAAAGCTGAGTAACTTCCAGAGAGCTTGGCGGTCGACCGTGGCGGTCGACTGCGGGTACTATAGCACTGCGCATCAGTTTTTTAAAATCAATTAAAAATAGTAAATCAGTTCCAAAAATTATGAAATTTTGAGAGAAGGTTCTAGACATGTAGAATAACATGTTAGAGAAAGAATTTCTGAAAAATCATTTCCCAGTTGAGAGAAATAAATGTTTGAACACAGATTTACAGTTTCTGAAAAACTGCTGACATACACGATTTTGTAAAATCAATTGGGCACAGTAAATCAACTTCAAAAATAGTAAAATTTTGAGAGAAGTTTCTAAACATGTATATAAACATGTCAAAAAAAGAATTTCTTAAATATCACTTTCCATTTATGAAAACTCATCTGTTTTGTAAAACATACACGAACATGTGCACGAACAAAAACATGATTTTGTAAATTCCATTAAACATAACAAATCAATTCCAAACTTGATGAAACTTTGCGAAATATTTATAAACATGAAAACACATATGTTAGAAAAATAATTTCTCAAATTAAATTTCTATTTGTGAAAACTCATGTATTTTGCAAGTGTGTCCAAAGCATGAAAACCCAAAACCATGCATGTATATATATAACTATATATATACATAGAAACCAAATACGTGTGTGTATATGATATTGAGCTTAAGGTATTTAACACACATAATATAAAACCTAAACTAAGTTACCCAAGCTTTGATCTTGATCTTCAATTAAGCTTGACTTGGTACACATTACGGAAGAAGCTTGAACTTGGATCTTCAACTTGAATTTGTATAGCTTTACTCCACTATTCCGCCAACCTCCTCTTGATGTGATCGTGTAGGCTCAATTCCATCCAACCTCCAACATATTGTTTGCCTAGAATAAATACGAAAACACAAACACTAGATAAATAATATTAGTAGTAAATTGTTTGTTAAACATCATCAAAACAAGAAGGCCAACAAATCTGTCTCGCTGGCGAGACAGTAAACATTGTCTCACTGGCGAGACAGTAAACACCGTCTCGCTGCGAGACAGTAAACACTGTCTCGCTGGCAAGACAGTAAACACTGTCTCGCTGGCAAGACAGTTCATATCTGTCTTGATATTTTTCTAAGACAGTATGAGGTGATTTTTGGATGATCTTTTCTATGTTTGGATATCTATTAGCATTTTTTGATGCCTACATAACTGTATGAAGAGTAGCTTTTAGTAACAATGACCAAAATTGACCCGTTTGATGTCGCAACAATAGTTTCAGATTTTGTTTTAAAAATATATTGTGCAACTAAACATTTAGAAAATATGTAGCAGATTGCACCAAAATATAGCAACATACATTGCATATTAAACTCTTACAAATTTCTAGAGGAAGGTGGGCTCAAAAATAAATGGGGTGAAGCTTCGGGCTAGTTGGTAAAATACCAACTTTAGAAGAGTGGGTGCATAAAAATAAATTGGGGTAGTGCTTTTGGGTTCATGTACAAAAACTGAAAAATCACTAAAGACATAGGCTTGGACTCCCTACCTATCACCATTAATTTCTTAGTAGTTCCGCCTAGGCTTGTCTATTTGCACAAGAATAGCTATGAAGTAGAGACTATTTTTGCTACTTTTAAGCAAAAAGAATTTATTTATTTCTCTCGAAAAGCTACACATGATACTTTCGTAAATGTAACTCGGAAGCAGATGAAACACTAGTTAGTTTAAGAATAAAATTAAAATTTGTATTATCTAAATATTCTCTATTTATAAATAAAATCTCAAAGGATCCTCTTTCTCTTTTCATAACAGTATTATAATGACTATCCAAATAAAAAAATTTGAATGAAGAGAAAGAAAAATACTATTTTCACTACTTCTAAGAATTTGTGAAACAAATAAAAGAAGTGTTACTCCCGTCACTTCCTACTTCATAAATTTGGAAGTTACTTATTTTGTCTACTTCTCTCTTCTTATACTTTTGTACAACCAAACATGCCTAAGACAATTTTCTCATTACTGATGACTGATATCAAACAGTCACCGAGAGAAATTAGTTAGTTCATGAAGGTCCTCTAACCCTCCGAATGTTCCCTTCTGAAGTGAGTAGTTCTTCCCTGCACAGCTAGAAAATTGTAAGAGGGCAGAGTTGGGTTCTCCAGTTGTTTCTTGGACGATTAAGTCAGTAATTTGCTTGAGTGGAGAAGTAGTTAAACTATAGAAGTTCTTAAGCACAGTGGGTAGAGGAAAAAAATCTTACCTTAATGTTAAAAATAGTACTCTTATTTATAGTTGTAGTAGGAGGGTATGATGGTAACTTTGGCCAAATATGAGCCGGGGACCCCGTCGGCATTTGCTTTATAGTCGGTTAGCGAGTGGAGGGGAGGTCACTCGCGTTTAATGCGAAGTGATGGAGGCATGTAGTGCCGACATGGTCCAATGTGTCATAAAGGCTATTAGGGATGGAGAAATGATGGCACCAATTATGCATTTAATGGTATTTTATTGCAAAGTAATCAGCTGTCAGTACATGGAAGGGAGCTCGAGGCTCGAGGTAGTCATCGTCTTTCTACTCATCCGGTAGAAGGTCCAGAAGTATCGTCTTTTGAGTCGCCTTCGCAAGATGTCGGCTGAATGATCGGGCGAGTGGGTTGATCAAGAAGTCGACTTAGCCAGGAGTCGACATGTAACGCCTTTTGAGTCACCCTCACGAGATGTATGTTAGCCTTTTTGTTTTGATGATGTTTTAATAAACAATTTATAACTAATGTTGTTTGTCTAGTGTTTGTGTTTTGTATCTATTCTAGGTAAACAATATGTTGAAGGATGGATGGAATCGAGCATTCACGATCATATCCAATGGAGGTTGGCGGAATAGTGGAGTGAAGCAATACAATTCACGTTAAAGATCCAAGTTCAAGCTTCATCCGCAAAGTTTACCATGTCAAGCTATATTGAAGACCTTCAAGCTTGGATATATAGTTTATAGTGTTTGTAGTATAGGTTTATACTTGTGTGTTAATACTTTAAGCTCATATTAATCACACACACGTATTTGTTGATTTTATCAAAATATAGGTGTTTTTGTGAAAACATTATTTTATTAGTTTATAGACTTCAATATCAGTTTATACATACTTTATTAAGTTTATAAAATCAGTTTACAAAGTTTTAAAAGTTTGTTTAAATCAATATGTCAAAAACATGTATGTTTAGTTTCATGTTTTTGGATATTTTTGCAAAATGATGATATTTTACAAATAGAAGGTGATTTTTGGAAACCAATTTTTGTAACATGTGTATTATCATGTCTACAATTATTTTCCAAAGTTTTATATTTTCTGATTGTATTTGCTATTTTTAAAAGGGGTTTGAAAATCAGATTTACTGTTTCAAGTCAGGCTGAAAACCTGTTATCAGTCGACTGGTCAGTCGACTGAAGAAAGTGTCTGCAATTCTCAAAAAGTTTATGTTTCATTTTGGTCGACTGACCAGTCGACTGATGATCCATCAGTCAACTGATAAATATCGTCAGTCAACTGATGAGCTGGAAAATGCCTCTAACGGTCAGCTCATCAGTCGACTGATGCAAGTCGTCAGTCGACTGATGATGTTACGACTAGTTTTTTCCAGCCTTGTCTTGTTTTGGGTTTTTGGTCTTTTTGCTTTGTTTTTCTTGTGTTTTGGGGTCTCTATAAATATCCCTCATACCCCAGACTAAAAACCATCCAAGAAAGTTTTTATACAAGTTTAAAGGGTGTTTAAGTTTGTTTTAGTATTTGTTTCAAGTTTAGTTTTGTGAAGCAATTTTCACAAGAGCTAGAGGAGATCACCATTTGTGTTTGAGCTTCAACTCTTCTCTCTCTCCCTGTTGTTATCTATAGAGAAGTTTTCCTAAACTCAATCTAGCTTTATATTTATATTGTTTGGTTATCATTTTATTAAGCTAGTATTTATTTGAGTTTAGTTTGTTTTATTAAATCTCATTATTACACACACTCACTTGAGCTTTAGTATTTACATACATAGTATAATATGGGTTGTGAGAGATTATAAATTTGGGTTGTGCTTAATTGAGTTCTCGTCTTGTTTAAAGAACAATTTATTTGTGTTGAGAGCTATATTGTGAGGTTCACATTGTATTGCACAAATACATTAAGAGGAGTGTAAAGGTGAGAGACGTGGTCGGTCCTAAGAGGAGTGGGGTAGGTGGTAATGCCTAGAGGTAGGTTGTAATTCCTAATACTTGAGGGAGACACGTGAGAGCCCAACGCTTGAGGGGAGATTTGTATAGTTACATTGTGAGATTGTGAACATTGATCGGTGAGCGTTGAAAACCGATATTGTGTGGTGTAAACGTTATTCGGGTGAGTGTAGAAAACCCAGTGTGATAATGGATTTCTCCCCGAGAGTGGGTGTTGGCCTTCTTGTTTTGATGATGATTTACAAATAATTTACTTTTGTTGTTTTTCTAGTGTTTGTGTATTTCTATTTATTGTAGACAAACAACGTGTTGGAGGTTGGATGGATTGCGCTTCAACGATCAAATCCAATGGAGGTTGGCGGGATTGTGGAGTGAAGCCTATGCAATTCAAATTAAAGATCCAAGTTTTAGCTTCATCCGCAAGTGTACCAAGTTGAGCTACATCGAAGAACAATCAAGCTTGGGTATATTTAGTTTAGGTTTTATATTATGTGTGTTAGTACTTTAAGCTCAATCATATATACACAGTACTTTAAGCTCAATCATATATACACACACATATTTGGTTTTTATATATATAGTTATATATATACACAAGTTTTGGTTTATGGACTTAACAATCATTGTATACATATTTCATTAAGTCTATAAAATTATTTCATAGGGTCTGAAAACATTGTTTATGTCAAAACAACAAATTTTATATATATTACATTTTCATGTTTTGGACACACTTGCAAAATACATGAGTTTTCACAAATGGAAAACTCAATTTGAGAAATTCTTTTTCCAACATGTTTAATTTCATGTTTATAAATATTTTCCAAAGTTTTATCAATTTTTGAATTAATTTGTTATGTTTATTTGAATTTACAAAATTAAGTTTTTAATAAGCTCATGTTCGTGCACATGTTCGTGCATGTTTTTGCAAAACAGATGCGTTTTCATAATTGGAAAATGAGAGTTAAATTTTTTTCGTTTACATGTTTATCATCATATATACAAACATTTATCCAAGTTTTACTAATTTTGGAGTTGTTTTGTTATTTTCAATTGAATTTACAAAACCGAGTTTTCAGTAATTTTTTTAGAAACTGTATATCTATGTTCAAACATTTATTTATCTCAAATGGGAAGTGATATTTCATAAATTCTTTCTCTAAAATATTCTTATACATGTCTAGAACATTCTTTCAAAATTTCATAATTTTTGGAGTTGATTTACTATTTTTAATTGATTTTACAAAGTCAGATACGTAAAATTCCAGCATTTGTCAAAATCTGGAAAAGTGCGGTCGACCGCCATGGTCGACCGTGCTACAGTGTGGTCGACTGACACGGTCGACCGTTAGAAATCCAGAAACCAGTTTTATAGTTTTTCTTCTCGCGGTCGACCGCCACGGTCGACCGCCGATGTTACCGTTGCACAGTAACGGTAACTTGCTGATTTTTATTTTGTAGTGGGTTTTTAGGGTTTTTTGGGTTGTTTTCTTCTACCCTATATATACCCCTTTGCCATAACTATTTTCTACATCCAAGAAAATATTTTAAAATAGTTTAACAAGGGTTTAATCTTGTTTTGTGTTTGTTTAAAAGAGTGTTTAAGAGTTTGTTTGTGAAGAGAATTTCACAAGAGTTTGATGAGATCATCAATCTTGTTTGGGCTTCAATCTACATCCCTCCACTCTTGTTTTAGAGAAGTTTTTTTAAAACTTTTTATCTAGCTTGTTTATGCATAATATGTCATATTTATTTTGCTAGATTAAATTGAGTTTAGACTTGTTTTTCTCATTGCTTACACACACAACCATTGAGCTTATTGTATTTTCATACTTAGTATAATTTGGGTTGTGGGGAGTTATAACAATTGAGGGTAAGCTACATTGAGTTCTCATCTATTGTAGAGAACATATTTGTTGTTACATTGTTAGTATTGTAAAGTTTTCGATGAGCTAAAAAAACCGAGTGTGAGGAGTGAACGTTGATCGGTGAGCGTTGAAAACCGACATTGTGAGTGATTGCGAATGTTGATCGGTGAACGTTGAAAACCAACATTGTGAGGTGTAAACGTTATTCGGGTAAGCGTAGAAAACCCGGTTATGATAGTGGATTTCTCCCCGGGAGTGGGGAGCGGAGACGTAGGACGGAAGGTCCGAACTCCGTGATCATATTGTGTGTTTGCATTGTTTATTTGCACTATCACTCTTGTTTTATTTATTGTTTATTTTACCCTTGTGTTGGTTTATATATCCTTGCTTATATTTCATCGTATACATCATTGCTAGGATATATCCCTTTGCTCATGTTGCTTATTCTTGCTTACAACATATTGTATATCTATATTGTAAGAATAATATTTGAATTAATTTTAATTGGCATAAAATCGGATTAGATTAGCATAAGACCCTAATCACCCCCCTCTATGGTCTAACTGTGGGGAGCGGAGACGTAGGACGGAAGGTCCAAACTCCGTGATCATTTGATTGTGTTTGAGTTTGCATTGGCGTTCATTTATATTTGTGCTAATTGCTCATATCGTCATTGTCTCATTATTTAGTTTGTCCACTGTATTGTTTATATCTTGTTTCACCCTTGTGTTTATTTCATATCCTTGTATATATATCTTGTAGTATATCTAATTTGCTAGGATATATTGTTAATAAGTTTTAATTAGCATTAAATCGGATTAGATTAGCATAAACCCTATTCACCCCACTCTAGGGTTCCTTCCTAGTGGCATTAGGGTGTTTACAACGTCAGCAATGTCGAGTCATCTGGGTTGGGCCTTTCGTTACCTTGAAGAGCTGGCTTGAGTATGTATAATATGAGATACTTGTCTTCTATTGATTAGGGATTACTTTTTAGCACTAAAATGGCTATAACACTTATTATACAAAATTCTTATATTTTTCTATATAATAATAAGTTCATTGGGAACTGTAGCTAAGCACTGGTCATCCTAGTTAACTTTAGTATATACGATCAAATTTGACTCGTGTTGCTGCGACATTAGTGTGGAAAAAATAATAATTTAAATATTTGGTAAGAAATCACACTCTATTTCTGACCACTTAGAACAAAATATATATGTACAACAAGTTGAAACAAAAATATAGCAACTTACACCTTGTATCAAACTATAAATTCATAGTGGATTTAAAATTAACTCGACAGAGTATTTAGCGTCTAAGAGTAATTTTAGAAGTGAATGAGTCTAATTTTAGAAGTGAATGAGTCTAACATAAATAGGGGTAATGTTTTGGGTTTATAGGTAGAAACCCTATCTGCAATTAGCAATGCCGCAACATCAGTATGAAAAGGGACAAAAATAAAAGTTGTTTACACATTTGGTTTAAAATTACATTTTATCTAATTGCTTAGAACAAAAATAGTGCCAATAATAATAAACTATTATATTGTATATCAGATTGTTAGATTATAATGTGGTTTAAAATTAATTCAATGGAGTATTTTGGATTTTGGAGTGATTTTAAAAGCAAGTGGGTTTAAAAGTAAATGTGTGTAAATTTTGGGTTCATTGGTAAAAAAATCACTTGGCGTGAGGGGGTAGTTTATGCATTTAAAAATAAATAGGATTAAGTCTCTAGTGTATATGTAAAAATTCATATACAGTTTCAATGCAACGATATTGATGTGAAAAGATAAAAATATAACCACTTCGTATTTTAGATCCAAGAGTAATTTTGGAAGTGTGTGAGTTTAAAAGTAAATGAGAATAAAACTTTGAATTTATAGGTGAAAAATCATTATAGAATTTTTTTGAAATTGGTGAATATAAAAATAAATGGATAGTTTTTGGGTTCAAAGGCAAAAAATAACTTTGAATGTGGATGGGTTAACAAATAAATGGAGGGAAGCTTTGGGCGTGAAGGCAAAAGAGCAAGAAATAAAAATAAAAAGAGTTAATGAGGTGTAGTGTAGTTATGAACAGTGCATAGGTACAATACAAGTTCCAATTGTTTTAGTGTAGATAGTGATGACAATATAAATGATAATGGGCCAGGTTCACAATCCAAATAGTGGACACGAAAAGCCCTAAAGCATCACAATCCCGACGATTGATTCAAGTAGAGATCCTCTACGTCCTTGGTTGTAGAGAGCCTTTACAATTCACTGATCACATCTTCTCATTCAGTGTACCTCATAAATAATATTCATTATGTAAATTATATAAAAAAATTAATTATGGGGCCTACGGAATAAGCCGATGACCTAATCAATTATAGAAGTTTTCTACAATTAAAGATGTAGAGAATACTTGCACGATTTATTCTCATTTTATATCTCCTGAATATCTGGGATAGTGGGATGGAGATATACTAATTTGCATTGTGCGTCCATTCATGCCGAACCTCAGTTTAAGTAAGTATTAGAGGCTTCACTTAATTATTGCAACTTATATTTGAGAAATCTTGAGTTTTAGGCTGGCTTGAGAATTAGATTTGTTTCTTAAAATCAAGAAATGTTACCTCGGAAGTATTTTACACTAGCGATGAGTGATAATAAATTAGGCTGCATATTTGAACCTTGAGCCTGTTTGACAAAAATTGGAGGAGGAATTATGGAGGATTGACCTAGGGAACCATTTCTTAGCCGGAGATTAAGAGCATGTTTGGCAACTTACTTATTTCTCTTCATAAGTAACTTTTTACTTATAAGGTGCCTATATAGTGTTTGGTAATGATTACTTATTTTACTTATTTATTATTTATAAATAGGGAAAAATAAGTTGAGATATTCCAACTTATTTCTTCTCTACTTATAGGGGACTTTACTTATTCTAGCCAAAAGACAAAAACACCCCCTATTCTCTTTACTTTATTAAATATTTTCTTATTATAAAGTAATCACTATTATTAATTAGTTAGTTAATTAATTTATTAAAAAAATATTATTTTTAATATAAAATTAATTAATTTCAATATTACTAATTAATAATCAAAAATAATGTAATATATATAAATATTTTCATAAAGTACATTTCATACTTTGAGATAAATACTTTTTATATATTAATTAATTATTTTATAAGTAATAATATTTATTAATATGAAATAATTAATTAATTACAATATTAGTAATTAATAATCATAAATAATGTTATATACAAAATGTTTTAATTAGGTATATTTCTCATTATGAGATAACTAATTTTTAATAAATTAATTAATTATTTTTAGTAATAATAGTTTACTAATATGAACTTGTTGATGTTAAGTGATCACACAGTCAATTTTATCCGTAGTTGGATGGTGTGAGATTGATGAGGGGCCGCTCTCTTTCCTGAATATCCGATTCTGAGCTTAGTAGCTTGAGCCTGCACAAGTAGAAACTCATGAGGGGATGGGGCTTGGTTCCCCCATAGTTCCTACGACGATCATGTCAGCTGGTGAGGTTAAGTAGGGAAAATGAAGAACTGCGTGAGTTCTTTCGTGTGCAGTGCTATAGCTTAAGGTAGCTTAGATTTACTTAGATTAGAGATTAGATCCCAAAATATCAGAATGCCCATCATGTTAGAATAGTACATCTATTTATATAGGTGGTATAAGGGCAGGACCGTCATTGTGACCGAGCACAGGATGACGGTGAAGAAGTATGAACTGGCGGCTATGTCAACACTTACTTTACAGGTGTCGGGTGGCGATTAGAGGAGAGATCACCTCAATATTAAATGAGAAGTGTGTTCGCCTGGAAAATTGTGTTCTTCTTCATTGATGATTTCATTACAACTTTGATAACAACTTTATGCGTTTACAAAGATCCGGTCTTTTTATAAGA